>RXID01001428.1:0-76570 GCA_005019695.1 Trichopus zeylanicus subsp. travancoricus | reverse complement strand
CTACTACTACTGATACTACTACTACTACTACTACTAGTAAAACTTCTCAGACTACTACTACTACTACTACTAGCACTGCTACTGCTAATATGACTATAACTATTACTAAAACTACTACTCCTACCATTGCAACTCATACTACTACTGCTACTACTACTAATACTACAACTATTTCTGCTACTACAACTACTACTCCTACTACTACAACAAGTATGACTATTACAACAACAACTGCTACTACTACTACTACTACTACTACTACTACTATGACTATTATTTCTACAACCTCTGCTACTACTACTTGCACTATGACTGCTACGACCTCCACAACTAATACTACTGTTATTGCTTCTACACTTCTACTATAACTACTACTTCTAATACCACTTCTGCTACTATTACTACTACCAATACTACAACAACTACTACTCCTATTATTACTATAACTAGTTCTACTACTACTAATACTACTGCTACTATGACTACTTCTTCCACTTCTACTAATACTACTACCACTATTGCTGGTGCTACTACTATGATTACTACTACTGCTGCTGCTATTACTATTATTACTACCGCTACTACTACTTCTACTATTGCTCCTACTACTCCTCCTACTTCTACTACTACTACTCCAACTTCTGTTAATACTATTATTACTACTACTACTCCTACTATTACTACCACTACTATAACTACTACTATTAGTACAGCTTCTCCTTGTCCTATTACTACTCCCACAACTACCACTACTACTAGTATTACTACTAATATTGCTACTACTCTGACTACTACTACTACTACTACAACAACAACTACTATTACTACTACTTCTTCGATAACTCCTACTACTACTACGAGTAGTTCTATTGCTATTTCTGTTAGTAGTAGTAGTATTACTACTACTACTTCGACTACTACTTCTACTACTACTAATACTACTACTAGCATTACTATAACTACTACTGCTACTACTGCTACTACTACAGCAAATATGTCTACTATTACTGCTACAACTACTAGTCCTACAACTACTACTACTCCTACTACTAGTACTACTCCTCCTCCTCCTCCTACTGCTACAACTGCTATTGCAACTACAACTACTACTATAACTACTACAACTAGTACTAAAGCTGCTACAACAACAAGTACTACAACTAATGCTGCTACTTTCACAACAACTACTACTATGACTAGTACTACTACTCTTACTACTACAACTACTACTTCTACTGTTGCTACTATCACTACTACTACACCTACAACAACAACTACTACTACTCCTACTATAGTTACTACTACTAATACTACTATTACTCCTATGACTACTACTACTGCTCCTACTGCTACTACTACTACTACACCTACAACTACGACTATTACTACTACTACAACAATTATTACAAATTCCCCAACTACAACTACTAATACTGCTACTACTTCTACTCATACTACTACTCTAATACTTCTACTCATACTACTACTCTAATACTTCTACTACCACTACTACTAGTACTACTGTTACTACTACTACTACTTCTTCTTCTTCTTCTTCTTCTACTACTACTACTACTACAACAACAACTACTACTATAACTAGTGCTACAACAACAACTACTACTGCTACTACTTCTATTTTTGCTACTACTACTGCTACTACTAGTACTACTATTACTACTACTTCTATTACTACTACTACTACGAATACCAGTACTACCACTACTACTAGTGCTAGTATTACTACAACAACAACTACCACTACACCTCTAGCTACTATTACGACTATGACTATTATAACTACAACTACTGCGACTACTGCCACAACGGTATCAACTAGTACTATTATTGCAATGACTACTACTATGACTACTGCTACTACTACAACAACAACAACAACAATAATGACTACTACTATACTACTACTACTACTACTAATACTAATACTAAAACGACTAATACTACTATGACTACAGCTACTACAACTGCTACTACTACTCTGATTACTACTACCACTACTACTTCTACTGCTACAACTACTCCAAGCACTAGCACTACAACTTCAACTACTACTACAACAACTACTACTGCTACTGCTACTACTATCACTGCCACTATTACTACTCCTACTACTACTACTACTATTACGGCTACTACTACTACCACTTTTACCACTACTACTACTACTCCTACTACTACTACGTAGTTTTAGTATTAGTAGTAGTAGTAATAGTAGTAGTAGTTGTAGTCGTAGTAGCAGCAGTAATAGTAGCAGTAGTAGAAGGAGTAGTAGCAGTAGAAGTCAGAGTAGTAGTACGGGTAGTAGTAGAAGTAGTAGTGGGGGCAGTAGTAATAATAGTAGTAGTAATAGTAGCAGCAATAGTAGTAATAGTAGTCATGGTAGTAGAAGTAGTAGCAGTTGTCATAGTAGTTGTAGTAATAGTTGGAGTAGTAGTATGAGAAGTAGTAGCAGCAGCAGTAGCTATAGTGTTGGTAGTAGTAGTACTGGTTGTGGTAGTAGTGGTAGTAGTAGCCGGAGTAGGTTTAGTTGTAGTGGTAACAGTAGCAGTATTGGTAGTAGTAGGAGTGGTAGTAGTAGTACTAGCAGGAGTAGGTTTAGGAGTAGGTGTAGTAGTTGTAGTAGTAGTTATTGTTGTAATAGGAGTTGTAGTAGTAGTTGTAGCACTAGTAATAGATGTTGTAGTAGTATGAGGAGTAGTAGTAGTAGTAGTAGTAGCTGCAGTAGTAGCAAAAGCAGTAGTAGTAGTAATAATAGTATTAGTAATGGTAGTGGTAGTAGTAGCAGCAGTAGTAATAGTTGTTGTTGTAGTAGTACCAGTAATAGTTGTTGTTGTAGTAGTAGTAATAGAAGCCGTAATTGTGGTAGTAGTGGTAGTAGTAGTAGTATCAGTAGTAGTAGTAGTAGCAGCAGTAGTAATAGGAGTAGTTGAGGAAATAGCACCATTAGCAGTAGTAGAAGTAGTTATTGTAGTAGTAGTGATGGTTGTAGTAGTAGTTGTTGTAGTAGTAGCAATTGTAGCAATAGTAATAATAATGGTAGTCAAAGCAGTGGTAGTAGAAATAGTTGTAGTAGGAGAAGTAGTAGTTGTACGAGCAGCAGGAGTTGTAGTTGTACTAGAAGCCGCAGTTGTAGCAGTAGTTGTAGGTATAGTTGTAGTAGTAGCCATAGCAGCAACTGTAGTAGTATTAGCAGTAGCAGTAATAGTAGTAGTAGTAGTAATACTAGCTGAAGTAGTAGCAGTAGTAGCAGTAGGAGCTACAGCAGCAGTCGTAGTAGCAACAGTATAAGCAATATTAGTAGCAATAGAAGCAGTAGTGGTGATAGCAGTAGTAGAAGCAGTAGTAGTAGCAATGGTAATAGCAGTAGTTGCCGCAGTAGACCAGTAGTATGGTGATAGTAGCATCTGTTGTAATAGTAGTAGTAGTAGTAGCAGAAGTCTTCGTAGTATTAGCAGCAGCTGCAATAGCAGTAGTAGTTATTGCAATAGTAGTAGTAGTAGTCGCAAAAACACCTATTATAGTAGCAATAGTAGTAGTAGTAGCTGTAGTAGCAGAAGTATTAGTAGTAGTAACAGTAGAAGCAATAGTAGTAGAAGTACAAGTAGTAGTAGCAGCAGCAGCAATAGTAGCAGTAGTACAAGTAGTAGTAGCAACAGTAGCAACAGTGGTAGTAGTAGTAGTTGGAGCAACACCGACAGTATTAGTGGTAGTAGTATTAGTAGTAGTCGTTGAAATAGTAATAGCCGCAGTCATAGCAGTGGTAGCTGTGGTAGCAGTTGTAGCAGAAGAAGTGGTGGTATCGGCCAAAAATGTAGTTGCTAAAGTTGTAGTAGAGGTAGTAGCAGTAGTATGAATAGTAATACTAGTTATAGCAGCGGTAGTATTAGTAGTAGCTGTAGTTGTAGTAACAGAAGTGGCAGAAGTAGTAGTTGTAGTAAGAGTAGCAGTAGTAGCAATAGTAGTCGAAGAAGTAGTAGTAGTCGTTGTTGTTGTAGCAGTGGTAGTACAAGTAGTAGTAGTAGCAGCAGTAATAGTAGCAAAAGTAGTAGTTGTTGCTGTAGTAGTTCCAGTAGTAGCAGTAGCAGTTGAAGCAGTAGTAGTAGTATTACTAGCAGTAACAGTTGAAGCAGCAGCAGCAGCATCAGTAGTAAGAGTTGTAGTAGTAGCCACTACAACAACAACTACTACTACCGCTGCTACTACTACTACTACTACGACTACTACTACTACTACAACTACTATTACTACTACTATTACTACTGCTACTATACTATTACTACTACTATTGCTACAACTACAACAACAACTACTACTACTACTTCCACTACTTCTACTACTCGTCCTACTACTACAACTACTACTACTACTGCTACTACTGCTTCAACTCCTAACACTATGACTACTACTACTGCTACTACTACTACTACTACTTCTACCACTACTTCTACTACTACTACTGCTACAATTACTATTGTTACTATACTACAATGACTACTACTATTACTACTACTACTGCTACTACTAGTACAACAACTACAACACCAACTACTGCTACCACTATAGTTACTACTACTCCTATAATTGTTGATACTACTACTACACTGGTAATCCTACTACAAGAACTACTACTCCTACTACTACTACTACTCATGCACCTATTCATTCTAATACTCTTACCACTACTACTGCTACTACAATTTCTACAACCACCACCACTACTTCCACTACTACTACCACAACCCATACTACAATCTCAGCTACTACCACTAGTACTACTAGTAGTAGTAGTACTATTTCTACTGCTGCTACTCATACTACAACTACTACTACTACAACTATGACTACTACTTCTGCTACTACTACTAATATCACTACTACTATTACAACTCCAACTTCTACTTCCACTACTTCTATTCCTACTAGTACTACAACCACTACTATGGCTACTACTATTTCTACTACTACTACTACTCCTAACACTCCTACTACTACTTCTACCACTACTTCTACTTCAACTACTACTGCTGCTGCTGCTACTACTATACGACCACTACTACTACTACTACTACTACTACTACTACTACTACTACTACTACTACTACTACTACTACTACTACTACTACTACTAATACTAATACTGCTGCTGCTGCTGCTACTACTACTACTACTACCACTATTACTACTACTACTACTCCTAGCACTACTGCTACTACTAATACTACTACTACTACTTCCATTGCCACTCCAACTGCCACTACAACAACTACTACTACTGCTCTTGCCCCTACTCCTACTAGTACTCAAACCCACTACTACTATTACTGCTACAAATACTACTACGACTACTACGGCTACTACTATTATTGCTACTGCTGCTGCTACAACTATTACTACTACTACCACTACAACCACTGCTACAAGTACTAGTAGAACTACTACTATGACTACTACGATGACTACTACTTCAACAACAACAACTACTACTATCACAATAACAACTAATACTACTGCTTCTACTATAACTACTAACACTCAACTACTACAACAACAATAACAACTACAACTACTTCTACTACTCCTGCTACTACTACTACAACAACAATAATAACAACTACTACTACAACAACAACAATTACTACAACTATTACAACAACTACTACTCCTGCTACAACTGTTACACCTACTACTACTCCTATTACTACTACTGGTGCTGCTATTACTACTACTACTACTACACCAACTACTACTCCTACTCCTACTCCTGCTACTACTACTGATGCTAGTCGTACTACTACAACAACAAGAACTTCTATGACTATTATTACTGCTACTACTACTACTACTACTAATACCACTAATACTACTTCTACTACTACTAATACCACTAATACTACTTCTACTACTACTAATACCACTAATACTACTTCTACTACTACTATGGCTACTATAGCCACTACTGCTACCGCTATTGTTACTACTACTACTACTGCAACTACTACTACTAACACGGCTGCAACTACTACTATAACAACTACTATTGCTACTACTACTACTTTTGCAACTACTACTGCTACTGCTACTGCTAATACCACTACAACTACTACTAATGCCACTACTACTACTGTTGCTACTACTACTACAGCTACTAGTACTTATCCTACTAGCACTACAGCTATGCTTACAACTACGGCTACAACTACTAATACTTCAACTATTCTAGCTAATACCACTACTCCAACTCCTTATGTGACAACTACTACTACTACTACTTGTACTACTTCTACTACTACTACCACTACTACCACTATTGCTACATCTCCTGCCACTACTACTACTGGTACTACTAATGCTACTACAACAACTACTACCACTTCTACTACTTCTACAACTACTACTCCTACTGCTACTGCAATTACTACTACAACAATAACAACAACAACAACTACTACTACTACTACTACAACAACAACAATAACTACTACTACTACTACTTCTACTACTACAACAACAACTACTACTACTACAACTAAAATTGCTATTGCTACTTCTATTACTAATACTACAACAACAACAACTACTACTACTACTACTATTACTACTCCTACTAGTAGAACAACAACTACTGCAACTCCAAGTTGAGTACTATTACTACCACTGCTACTACTACAACTACTATAACTCCTACTCCTACTACTACAACTACTCCTACTGGTACTACTACTACCACTACAACTCTTACTACTCCTACTCCAACTTCTATTACTATTACTCCTACCGCAGCTACAATAACTACTACTACTATTAGTACTACTCCTGCTCCTACTCCTACTCAACTACTACTCCGATTATTACTACTGGTACAATAACAACAACTACTACTGCTACAACTACTACGACTACTACCACTATGGCTACTACTGCAACTCATACTACAACAACTATTACTACTACTACTACTACTCCGACTACTACTACTTCTACGATTGTTACGACTACTACTGCTATTACTGCTATTACTACTACTACCACTATTACTACTAAACAAATTACTGCTACTTCTACTACTACTACAACTATTGCAACTACTGCAGCTACTACTGCTACTATTGCTACTACGACTGCTATTACTACTGCTACTACTTCTACAACCATAGCTACTGCTACTACTACTTCTTCTACTGCTACTACTACTACTACTACTACTACTAGTACTGCTTTTAATGCTACTTCTAGTACTATTGCTCCTACTTCTACTACTACTACTGCTTCTACAACTACTAGTACTAGTACTATTGGTAATACTACTATTACTACTACTACTACTACTTCTACTACTACTAATGCTACTATTACTACTACTACTATTATTAGTATTACCACTACTACTACTACTAATACTATTAGTACTACTACTACTACAACAACTACTGTTGCTACTACTCCTGCTACTAACACTACTATTGCTATTAATTCTACTATTGCTATTGTGACTCCTACTAATCGTAGTACAACTCCTACTAGTACTACTACTACCACCACCACCACCACGACTACTACTACTACTGCTGCTGCTACTACTACTACTACTACTACTACTACTACTTCAATCACTACTACGACTTCAACTAGTACTTCTACAATTACTACCACTGCCAATATTGCTATCGCAGCTACTACTACTACTACTACTAAAAATGATACTGCTATTACTACTACTACTATTTTGCTACTGCTGCTACTCCTACTACCACTACAACTACTACAACTACTATTACTGCTTCTGCAACGACTAATACAATAATAATTACTCCTACTTCTGCTATTACTACTAGTTTCACTACTCCAATACAACTCCTACTAGTACTTTTGCTACTACGACTACTACTACAACTAGTACAACTACTACTATTGCAGCAGCAGCTGCTACTACTCCTCCTACTACTATTACTACTACTACTACTACTACTATTATTAATACTACTACTTCTAGCATTCCTACTACTACTACTGCTACTACTGCTACTACTTCTACCACTGCTTCTGTAACTATTACTACTACTACTAGAGCTACTAGTACTACTACTCCTACTACTATTACTACTACTACTACCACTGCTTCTATAACTACAACTACAACTACTACCCGTACTACAACTATTACGACAACTACTAGTACTATTACTACTACAACAACAACAACAACAACAACAACAACAACAACAACTACTACTACTACTACTACTACTACTACTACTATTACTACTATTATTACTACTACTCCTTCTACTACTACTAGTTCTCCTACCACTACTACATTGACTACCACTCCTACTCCTACTCCTACTGCTACTGTTGCTCCGCCTCCTCCTCCTCCTACTACCACTACTAGTACTCTGGCTGCTTCTGTTGCTGCTACTACTACTACTCCTACTGCTTCTACAACCACTACTACTACTTCTTCCACAACAACAACTACTACTAGAACTCCTGCGACTTCTACTGCTACTGCTATGACTACTACAAAAACTACTACTAATAAAACAAATACTACTCCATTCAATGCTTCTATTCCTACTACCACGACTACAACTACCACTACCACTACTATATCTACTACCACTGCTACTACAACTACCGCTACTACTACTACTACTTCTACTACTACTACTCTACTATAATTACTCCAACTACTGCCACTACTACAACTACTCCTGCTACTACTACATCGACTATTACTCCAATTCCTACTCCTACTCCTACTACTGCTCCTACTACTACTACGACTACTATAACTAAATGTACTCCTGCTGCTGCTGTTGGCGCTACTACCGCTACTCCTACTCCTACTCCTACTATTGCTACATCTTCTAGTACAAAAAAAAAAACAACAACAACTGCTACTAGTACTCATGTTGCTACGGCTGCAGCTACTCCTACTATTACTACTACCACTACCACTTCTTGTACAACTACTATATCTACTATTACTACTACTACTACATCTTTTGCTACTACTACTACAACTAATGCTACTACAACTCCCACTACTACTTCTACTACTGCAACTACTGCTACTACTGCTACAACTACTACCATGGCTAAACAACTTCTGCTACTACTACACCTACTCCTACTACTACTCCAACTCCTACTGCAACTATTACTACTACTATTCCTACTCATACTACTACTACAACTACTACTACTCTACTAGTACAACTGCTACTACTAGTAGTCCTACAATAACAACAACAACAACTACTACTAATACTACTGTTACTACTAATAAAACTACTACTACTACTTCTTTTACTACTAGTACTACTACTACTACTTCTCCCACTACTACTCCTACTACTACTACTACTGCAATTACAATTACAACTCCTACTCCTACTACCGCTACTACTACTCCTACTCCTTCTACAACAACTACTACTACTATTACTACCACCACCACCACCACTACTGCTACTCCTCCTATTACTACTACTACTAGTACTACTACTAATACTACAGTTTCTTCTACTAGTACTATGTCTACTACTGCTACTAAAACAACAAGTACTACTCCTATTACTACTATTACTGCTACTAGCACTACAATAACAATTACGACCACCACTCATACCATTACCTAAACTTCTACTTCTGCTGCTACTAATACTCCTACTACGACTGCTAATGACACAACTACTACTACTTCAATAACTACCACATCAACCACTACTGTAGCTACTTCTATGGCTACTGCAGCTGCTTTTACGACTACTACTGCTACTGTAGCTGCTACTACTGTTCCTACTGCTGCTACTACTGTTGCTGCAACTACTGCTACTACTACTATACTACAACATCTGCTACTACTACTACTACTACTGCTACTGTTGTTGCTTCTGCTACAACAGCTACTACTCCAACTACTACTCCTACTCCTACTATTCCAACTCCTAGTACGACTAATACTACGCCTACAACTACTATAACTACTACTACTATTACTGCTAATACTTCTACTCTTGCTCCAACCGTTACAACTACAACGACTACTACTACTCCTATAACAACAACAACTACTACTACTACTACTCCCACTACTACTACTACTACAACTACTACTACTTTTGATAATTCTACCACTCCAACTACTACTACTACTACTACTTCTACTCATGGTCATACTCCAACTCCTACTACTACAACAACTACTACTTCTGCTCTTACTCTTACTCCAACTCCGACTACTACTACTACTACTAACAATAGTATGACTACTACTACTGATGCTACAACTATTACTACCACTATTGCTACTACTAATACTACTATTACCACTATTCCTCTTACTACTACTTCTACTACTACTGCTGCTGCAACTACTACAACTACTATTACAACTAAAACTATAAGTACTACTGCTTCGGCTGCTATAACTTCAACAACCACTACTAGTATTACTACTACTACAATAATAACTACTGCTACTTCTGCTACTATTACAACTACTACTCCCGCTCCTACTCCTACTACAACAACAATAACTACTACTACTCAACTAGCATAACTGCCACTACTAGTACTCCTACCATTACTAACACTATTACTACAACAATTACTACTACTAACATAACTTCCACTACAACAACAACAACAACAACTACTACTACTACTAACATAACTTCCACTACAACAACAACAACAACTACTACTACTACTACTACTAACATAACTTCCACTACAACAACAACAACTACTACTACTACTATTGCCAAAACTACTACAACTACTACTTCTACTACTACTAGTACTACTGTTGCTGCAGCTATTACTACTACTACAACTACTACTACACCTACTGCTACAACTACTTCTACTACTACAACTACTAGTGCTACTACTTCTACTATTGCTACTACTACACCTACTCCTACTACTGCTGCTACTACAACTACTACTCCAACTCCTACTCCAACTACAACTGCTACTACTCCTATAGATACTACTACTACAACTACAGTTACTCTACTAGTACAACTGCTACTACTAGTAGTCCTACTACTACTACTACTATTACTACTACTATTATTTCTAATAAAACTACTACTACTATTACTACTACTACTACTACTACTATTACTACTAATAAAACTACTACTACTACTATTTTTACTACTAGTAATACTGCTACTGCGACTGCTGCTGCTACTGTTACTATCACTGCTGCTATTGCTACTGCTACTACTTCTCCTACTACTACTCCTACTACTACTACTGCAATTACAATTACTACTCCTACTCCTCCTACTACTACTACTACTCCTACTCCTTCAACTGCTACTACAACTACTACTACTACCACTACTACTACCACCACTACTTCTACTACTACTACTACTATGCCTACTACAACTGTTACTTCAACTACTACAACTACTACTATGACTACTGTAACTACTACAACTATAACTACTACCACTATAATACTATTACTGCTACTACTACCTCTACTACTACAACTACTATTATTACTACAACCACTACTATTACTATAACTACTACTTCTGCTGCTACTACTACTACTGCTGTTACTGCTGCTTCTACAACAACTACTATAATTACTATTACTGCTACTACTGCTGCTACTACTACTACTTTTATATTCACTACTGCTCCAACTCCTGATACTACTACTGCTGCTGCTATTACAAACACTACTACTACTATTATAGCTACTACTACTTCTACTGCATGTACTACTACTACTGCTGTTGCTGCTGCTACTACTCGATGACTACTACTACTACTCCTTCTATTATTACTACTACAAATACTGCTGCTATTACTATGGCTATGACTGTGGCTACTACTCCTACTATGTCTATTACTAGAGCTATTACTATGGCTAGGGCTACTACTACTGCTTCTCCTACTACTACTACTATTACAGCTACTACAACTACCACTCGTACAACTACTAGTATTTCTACTACTACTACGACTACTACTGCTGCTGTTACTACTAATACTTCTGCTACTAACGCTCCCACTACTACAACTACTACTCCAACTACTACTTCTATTACTAATATTGATACTACAACCGTGGCTATTACTACTACTACTACTACTACCACCACTACTACTACTACAGCAACAACAACAACAACAACAACAACAACTACTACTACTACTACTACTACTACTATGGCTACTACTTCTTTTGTTATAGCTACGGTTTCTATTACAACTATTACTACTATTACAACCACCATGACTACTACTACTACTATTACTACTATTCCTCCTACTACTACTAATACTACTACTATTACTACTATTACTACTATGCATGCTATTACTATTACTATAACTACTACACATACTAGTATTAATACCACCACCAATACTACTACTAGTAGTAGTAGTACTACTACACCTACTGCTACTGCTACTCATTTTACTACTACTACTAATACTACTTCTGCTGCTACCCCTTCTACAACTGCGACTACAACTAGTGATGCTGTTACGACGACTACTACTTCTGCAACCACTATTCTTATTACTAATACTACTACCACAAATACTACAACAACAACTACTACTGCTACAACACTACCAATAGTACTACTAATACAACTATTACTACTACACCTGCAACGGCTCCACTACTATTATTACTACTACCCCAACTAAAGCAACTACTACTACTACTCCTACTACTGCTACTACTAATATTACTATTGCTACTACAACTAATGTAACGATTACTACCATAACAACTACTACTACTATAACTACTACAACTACTACAACTACTCCAACTACTATTCCTGCTACAACTCCTACTACGGCTACTACTTCTAGTACTGCTACTTCTACTACTATTACTACTACTAGTACTAGTACTATGACAACTACTACTACAACTATTTCTACGACAAATCCTATTCCAACTCCTACTCCTAGTACTACTCCTATTAGTACAACAACTACTACAGCTACTAATTCCATTCCAATAAAGCTTCTACTAATACTACTGCTACTACTCCTACAATCGCGACTATTGCTACTGCTACTACTGCTTTTACAATTACTACTACTACTAGTAATGCTACTACTACAACTACTACAGCTACTACTATTAGTACTACTACTACTACTACTACAACTACTATGCCTAGTGCTACTGCTACAACTACTACTACAACTACTACTATTACTACTACCACGACTACCACTACTACGACTAATACTACTACCACTACAACAACAACAACAACAACTACTACTACTACTACTACTACTACTACAACTACTACGATAATAACTATTCGCAATCCTACTCCCATTACTATTACTACTACTATTTCGATTACTACTACTCCTCCTCCTACTACTACTACTACTACTACGATAATAACTATTCCCAATCCTACTCTCATTACTGTTACTACTACTGTTTCTACTACTACTACTCCTACTAGTACTACTACTACAACAACTGCTACTCCAACTCCAACATCTACATCTACTACAACAACAACTACCACTACTCCTACAACTCCTAAAAAAGCTCCTACTACTACTCCTACTCCAACTCCTACTACTACTACTACTACTACTACTACTACTACTGCTGCTGCTGCTACTTCTACTAATACAAGTACTACAACTAGTACTAATATTACTAAAGAAATATTACTACTACTACTGCAATGACTGCAACTACAAAAACAACTACTACTCCTACTACTACCACCACTACTACTACTACTACTACTACTACTACTACTGTGGCTACTATGACTGTTACTACTGCTAGTACAACTGCTACTACGACTACTATAACTACTACAACTATAACTACTACCACTAGAATACTATTACTGCTATTGCTACAGCTACTAATACAACTACTACTATTACTACACCTACTACTTCTATTGCTAGTACTAGTACTACTGCTACTGCTACTCCTACAACAAACACTACTGCTACTCTTGCTACTGCTACAACAACTACTATTACTATTACAACTACTACCGCTGCTGCTACTACTACTACTACTACTATTTTTGCTACTGCTACTTCAGCTACTACTCCTACTACTACTATTGCGCTGCTACTACTTCTCGGCGACTACTGCCACTACTCCTACTATTACTACTAGTACAAATATTGCTGTTATTACCACTACTGCTATTACTATGGTTGTAACTATGTCTACTACTACTACTATGGCAAGGACTACTACTACTATTACGGCTACTATAGCAACCACTCGTACAACTACTACTATTTCTACTACTACGACTACTACTACTGCTGCTCCTATTGCTGCAACTACTACTACTACTACTTCTGCTGCTAACGCTCCCACTACTACAACTACTGCTCCTACTACTACTTCACTGATCCTACTACTACTTCTATTACTAATACTGCTACTACAACTATGGCTATTAGTACTACTACTACTACTACCAATACGACTACTACTACTATGGCTACTACTTCTTCTGCTATAGCTGTTGTTGCTATTACAACTGCTACTACTATTACATCCACTATGAGTACTACTACTACTATTATTACTACTCCTCCTCCTACTCCTACAAATACTACTAATAATACTACAATCACTACTACGGCCTCTACTATCTCTACTACTATTACTATAACTACTACAAATACTACTATTAATACTACTACTACTACTACTACTACTACTACTACTACTACTACACAACAACAACAACAACAACAACAACAACTACTACTACTACTACTACTACTACAACTAGAACTACTACACCTATTGCTACTGCTACTCATTGTACTACTACTACTAATACTACTTCTACTACTACACCAACTACAACTGTGACTACAACTAGTGATGTTGTTACTACGACTACTACTGCCGCTACTATTCCTACTTCTACTACTACTACCACTAATACTACTGCTATAGTACCACTACCACCAGTGCTACTAATACAACAATTACTACTACAACTGCTACGGCTGCCACTACTATTACTACTAATGCTCAAACTAATGCGACTATTACTACTACTCCTACTACCGCTACATCTACTACTGTTGCTACTAATATTACTACTACTACTACAACTAATGTAACTATTACAACCATAACTACTACTACAACTACTACCACTACTACAGCTACTACTACTATTCCCACTACTATTCCTACAACAGTGACTACTTCTAGTACTGCCACTTCTACTACTATTACTACTACTAGTACTATAATAACTACTACAATAAATCCTATTCCAACTCCTACTCCTACTCCTACTCCTACTACTCCAACAACAACTATTACAGCTACTACTTCCCTTCCAATAAAGCTACTACTAATACTACTACTGCTACTCCTATAATTGTTACTATTGCTACTACTACTCCTGCTACTACTATTACTACTACTAGTAGTAGTAATGCTACCACTACTACTACAACTACTACTCATACTACTACTACTACTACAACAACTACTACTACTACAACTACTACTACTCCTCCTACTACTACTACTATTGCTACAACTACTATACCTAGTGCTACTGCTACAACTACTGCTCTTGTGACTGCTACTATTACAACTACCACGACTACCGCTACCACTACTACTACTACTACCACTACAACAACAACAACAACAACAACTACAACTACTGTTACTACTACTATGATAAAAACTATTCCCAATCCGATTCCCATTACTGTTACTACTACTATTTCTACTACTACTACTCCTACTAGTACTGCTACTACAACTACTACTACTCATACTCCAACACCTACATCTACTACAACAACAACTACTGCTACTCCTACTCCAACTCCTATAAAAACTCCTACTACTACTCCTACTTTGAATCCTACTACTACTACTACTACTACTATTGCTTCTACAATACTAATACAACAATAACAACTACTACTACTAAAACTAATATTACTACTACTACTACTACTACTACTATTTCTTCTACAATACTAATACAACAATAACAACTACTACTACTAAAACTAATATTACTACTACTACTACAACGGCTGCTACTACAACAACAACAACTACTCCTACTACTACCACCATGACTACTACTACAACTATTGCGCCTACTACTCCAAGTGCTACAACTACTACTACAACTACTAATATTACTACCACTACTACTTCTACAACTACTAGTACAACTTCTAATACTACTAATCCTTTTACGATGACAACTACTATTGTTAGGAATACTACCACAACTACTACTACTATTCCGACTGATACTGTACTAGTTCGGCTACTAATACCACCCTTTCTACTACTTCTACTGCTACTACCATTTGTACTCCAACTCCTAGTGCTACTATTACTACCTATACTCCAACTACTACTAATACCACTACTGCTACTATTAGTACTCCAGCTACTGCTACTAATACCACTACTAAAACTATTACTACTCCTAGTACCATTCCTACTCCAACCACTGCTACTACTCTTGTTGTCGCTACTGTCACTAGTACTAATACTACTACTACAACTACCATGACTACTACTACTACTACTTCTACTGCTACTTCTGCTACTGCTACTTGTAGTATTGATACTGCTATTACTGCTACTACTACTAATCCTACTTCTCCTGCTACTATTGGTACTACTAATCCTAATGCTTCTAGAGCTACTACTCTACTGCTCCTGCTGCTCCTGCTACTACAGCTACTGTGTCCCCTAATGCACCAATTACTACTACTACTACTATTATTACTACTACTGCTACTACTACTTCTTCAACTTGTAATAATATTAATTCTACTTCTTCCACTACTGCTACTACTACTACGACTACTCATGCTACTACTTCTACTACTACTAGTATTGCTACTACTATTACTATTACGCTGCTGCTGCTGCTACTACTACTGTTGCAACTACTACCGCTGCTACAATTACTTCCACTACTACGACTACAGCTGCTACAACTGCCACAATTGCTGCTGCTGCTGCTGCAATACTACGACTAGTACTACTGCTGCTGCTGCTACTGCTACTACTACTACTACACTTACTACTACTACTAATACTAGAACCATAACAACAACCTACTACTACTACTACTACTACTACTACTTCTACTACTAGTGCAATTGGTACCACTTCTACTCTGAGTGCATGTACTACTATAACTAACACTAACCCTACTACTGCTCCTACTCCCACTACTATTACTACTACTACTAATACTACTGTTACTACTACCCTGACTTCTATGACTACTACGGCTAGTACAACGACTTCTACAACTACTATTACTACGACTACTATTCCTGCTGCTATTGCGCCAACTACTACTACTACCACTACTTATACTACTACTACTACTACTGCTGCTGCTACTGCTACTGCTACCAGTACTACTACAAGTGCAATTCCTACAAGAACAACTACTACTGCAGGTATTACAACTACCAAAATTAACCCTACTACTACTACTCCCACTCCCACTCCCACACCAACTCCTACTGCTAGTACAACTACAATGACTGCTGCTACCACTACTCCAGCATCTACAACCCCTACTGTAAATCCTACAACAACTCCAACTACTACAACTACTACAACAACTACTACTATTACTACTATTACTATGACAACAACAACAACAACAACAACAACTACTACTACTACTACTACTACTACTACTACTGCTACTGCTATTGCTACTGCTACTACTCCTATTTTTGCCACTTCTACTAATGCTAATATCACTACTACTACAATTACTACTACTATTACTACTACTACTACTACTACTATTATGACACCCACTACTACTAGTTCTACTTCTACTCCTACTACTACTCCAAGTACTACTCCAAGTACTACAACTACTACTACTCCTCCTACTATTACTTTTACCACTCCTACTGTTACTACTACTATTGCTATTGCTTCTCCTACTCCAATTACTACCCCTATTACTACTACCAGTACTCCTATTAATACTCCTACTACTACTATTACTACTACCACTACTACTAGTGCTCCTATTACTACTCCTACTCCTACTACTACAACAACTACTATTAGTGCTACTAGTACTACTACAACAACAACCACTACCACAACTTCTGTTACTCCTAATACGACTACGACTACTACCACAACTACTACTCCTTCTACAACGGCTACTCCAAATACAACAACTAATAATAATAATAATAATAATCAAAATAATAATAATAATACTACGTCTACGAGTTCTACTACTACTACTACTATTACTACTGCAACAACTACAACTACTACCACTATTACTACTACTATGACTACAATTTCTACTAGAACTGCTACTACTACTACTGCTACTACTACTGCTACTACTGCTACTACGACTTCTATTACTACAACTATGACTACTACACCTTCTACTATTACTACTACTACCACTACTACTACTACAAATACTCCTACGGCTACTATTACTACTTCCACTGCTACTACTACTACTACTACTACTACTACTACTACTACTACTACTACTACTACTACTACTATTACTACTACTATTATTACTACTACTATTACTAGTACTATTGCTGTTGTTACTACAACTGCTACACTTTCATCTACTACTACTAGTATTACTAGTATTTGTACTGCTACTATTTCTAGTATGACTACAACTTCTACTACTACTACAACTACAACAAGTACTACAACAAATACTATTACCACAACTACTACTACCGTTAATACGACTACCACTACCACGATAACAACAGCTACTACTACTACTGCTGCTATTGCAGCTACTCCTACTACTACAACAACTAGTACAAGTCCTACTACTTCTACTACTACTACTACAACAACTGTTACTACTAACATTACTACGGCTACTACTATTACTACTATTACTACTACTACTACTACTACTACTACTACTACTACTACTACTACTACTACTACTACTACTACTACTACTACTACTACTACTTCAATTGCTTATACTACTACTCGTACAACTACTGCTGCTACTACTATTGATACTAATACTACTACTACGACCACTATTATAACTACTTCTACTACTACTACAACAACTACCACTACAACTTCGACTACTGCTACCACTGCTACTACTTCTACTTCTACAATTACTACTACTCCTATGACTACTACTACTCCTACTGCCACTACTACAACTACCACTACTACTACTATTCCTCCTACTCGTACTACTAGTACTGTTAGTACTACTACAGCTGGTACTACTACTACTATACTACTACTACTAGTGCTACAACTCCAAGTCCTACTACTACTTCTACTGCTACTCCTGCTGCTACTACTATCCCTACTACTTGTAATACTACTACAGCTGATACTCCTACTACTACTACTACTACTACTACTACTATGACAACTGCTACTCCTCCTCCTCCTACTACTACAACAACAACAACTACTACTACTACTTAAGCGACTACTAGTGCTACTTCTACTACTCCTGCTACCACTTCTACTTCTAATACTACTACTCGTGCTACTTCTACTAGTACTACTAGCTACTACTATTGCTACTACTACTACTACTACTACAGCTACTCTAGATGCAGCTGTAACTCCTAGACCAGCCGCTACTGCTACTACTACTACTACTACTACTACGACTACTTTTACAAGAGATATTACTACTACTACTACCGCTACTACAACTACTGATACAACTACCACAGCTACTCCTACTTATACTACTACTATGCCTACTACGCTACTTACTACTACTACTACTACTACTACTACTACTACTAACTACAACTACAACTACCACTACTACAACTACAACAACAACTACAACTACTAGTACAACTCTTACGCCTAGTACTACTACTGCCACTACTAGTACTTCCTTTACTACTATTCCTACTCCAACTCCTACTTCTACTACTATACCTACAACAACTTCTACTAATATTATGACTGCAACAACTACTACTGTTGCTATAGCTACTACTACTGTTACAACTACTTCTACTACATCTACTCCTATTGCTGCTACTAATACTACTACTGGTACTGCAACTACTACTTCTCCTACTACTACTACTACTACTACAAATACTACGATTTCTACTACTACTACTGGTGCTACTACTACTACCACTACTCTACAACTACTACCACTGCTTCTACTACTTTTCCTACTACAACTCTGGCTACTATAACTACTATTCCTACTACAACTTTTGCTAATACTGCAACTCCAATAACTACTGCTACTACAACAACTACTACTACTTCTACTACTACTGCTACTTCAGTTGTTGCGGCCAGTACTAATGTTGCAAATACTTCTACTACTACTTCTACTATTACTACTTTCACTACTACTACTAGTACTACTACGAATACTGCTATAATTACTACTACGACTATTACTACTACTACATCAACTACTACAGCAACTACTTCAGCAATGACACTACTATGATAACTTCTACTACTGGCACTACTACAACTCCTACTACTACTACTACTACCACTGCTACTGCTACTACTACTACTGTGGTTGCTGCTACTACTGCTACTACTACTATTGCTACTGCTACTGTTGCTACTACTACTACTACTACTACTACTACTTCTACAACTGCAACTACTACTGCTGCTGCTGCTGCTACAACTCCGACTACTACTACTACTATTGCCATGACTACTACCACAATAACAACTACTAATACTACGGCTACTCCTCCACCGACTACAACTACCACTACAAATACTACTATTGCTATAACTACTATTACTATAACTATTACTCAAACTCCTACTCCTACTACAACTCCAACTATTACATCTACTACTACTATTACTACTACTACAACAACAACAACTACTACTAGTCTTACTACCATTACTAATGCAACTACTACTACTACTACAACTAATACTACTTCTGCTATTGCTTCTGCTAGTACTCTTGTTCTCCTACTACGACTACTACTGCTACTGTAACAAGTAGTGCTACTATGATCGCAACTACTTCTGCTACTATGACTATTGTTGCTGCTACTATTGCAAATACCACTATAATTACTAAAACTACTTCAGCTGCTACTACTAGTACTACTACTGTTGCTTCTAGTACTACTGCCGCTACTACAACTCTACTACTACTATTATGCTACTACTAGTACTACTACAACAACTACTACTACAATGCCTACTGCTGCTTCAGCTACTACTACTACTTCTACTACTCTTACTGCTATGACAACAACAACTACTACTACTATTGCTACTACTACTCATTCTACTGCTATTACAACAACAACAATAACAACTACTACTAGGACTACTACAACTACTACTGCTACTATTAGTACTACAACTACTATTACTATAATTATTACTACTACTACTGTAATTATTATTACTACTACTACTATTAAAACTACTACTACTACTACAACAACAACTACCACTACAATTAATTCTCCTTCTATTACTACAACTGCTACTTCTACTATGACAACTACTATTACTATGACTACTATTGTTGTTGTCGCTACTTCATCTGCCATTACTACCAGTCTTGCTACTAAAGCTACTATTGCTATTATCCCAACTACTACTACTGCTACTACTACAAATACTGCACTTGCTGCTACTGCTGCTATTGTTACTACTACTACTCTTACTACTAATACTTATACAACTAGTGATACTGCCACTACAACAATAACTAGTATTGCTACTACTACTACTAGTACTACTACTCCAGCTACTACTACTACAATGACAACAACAACTAGTACTACTATAACTATGACTACTACTACTACTACTACTACTTCTCCAACTACTACTACTTTTGCTACTAGTATTACAACTACTGCTACCACTACTGCTTCAACTACTACTACTAACAGTACTACTGCTACTACTTACGCTACAGCTACTGCTACAACTACTACCACTAGTAGTGCAACTGCTACTACTTCTGCTAATATTAGTACTGGTACAACTACTGCTATTGTTGCTACTGCAATCGCTCCTAGCAGTATTACTATTACTAATACTACTGCTGCTGCCACTACTGTTATTGCTACTGCTACTACTTCTCCAATGACTACAATTACTGCTACTACTACTATTGCTACTACTATTATTACTACTACTACTACTACGGGAATAACTACTTCTACCACTTCTGCAACTAATGCTACTACTACAACAACAACTACTACTACCATTGCTACTGCTCCTCCTCCTACTACTACTACTACTACAACTACTACTACTACCACTTTTGCAAGTAATGCTACTAATACAACAACAACTACTACTACTACCACTGCTACTGCTGCTTTTTGTACTACTACTACTGTTGCTACTGCTGCTGCTACTACTACTACTACTACTACTAATACTGCTACTATAGTTGCTACTACTGCTACTGCTACTGCTACTACTATTGTTGTTGTTGTTGCTGCTACTGCTACTACTACTACTACTGTTGCTGCTGCTGCTACTGCTACTACTACTATTGTTGCATCTACTACTGCTGCTGCTGCTGCTACTACTACTACTACTACCATGACTACTACAACAACAACAACTACTAATACGACTACTACTCTTCCTACTACTACTACCACTGCTACTACAACTGTTGCTACAACTACTATTACTACTACTACTCCTACAATTACTTCTACTACTACAAGTATTACTACAACTCCTACTACAACTACTACTATAGCTACTACTACTATGAATACTCCTACTACTATTACTAATGCTACTATTATTGCTGCTTCTGCTATTGCTAGTACTCTACTTCTCTTACTACTAGTACTGCTAGTACTATTGCTACAACAACTACTACTACTATGACCCTAAATACTTCTGCTACTATGACTATTGCTGCTGCTACTAGTACAAATACAACAACTACTATTACAGTTGCTGCTAGTACTACTGCTACTGCTGTTGCAACTACTACTACTACTACTACTACTACTATGACACATACTACTATTACGACCATTACTATTACTATTTCAACTACTACTACTATAATGCATATTGCTGCTACTACTACTACTTCTACTACTATTACTACTACTACTATTACTGCAACTACTATTAGTATTACAACTATTACTACAACAACTATACTTATTACTACAAGTACTACTATTACTACTATTACTAATACTAGTACAACAATAATTACTACAACTATAATTAATTCTCCTTCAATTACCACTACTGCTACATCTACTACAGCAACTACCGCTACTATGACTACTACTGTTGTTGCCACTACTTCTACTGCCACTACTACTACTCTTGCTACTACTACTACTGCTACTACAACAACTACTACTACGACCACCACCACCACAACTAATAAAATAACTACTACTAATTCTACTATTGCTACTACTCTGACTACTGCCATTATCGCTAGTACTACTGTTGCTACTATTGTGACTACTGCTACTACTACTACTACTACTACTACCCTCTCTGCTACTACTACTACTGCTACTTCTACAACTACTCCCACTACTACTACTTATACTACTACTACTACTACTACTACTACTTCTTCTTCTTCTTCTTCTACTACTACTACTACTACTACTCTTGCTATGACTACTGTAACTACTAGTACTACTAGTACTACTAGTACTACTACTACTGCAACTATTACTACTACTACTACTCCAACTAATACTACTACTACAACTACTACTTCTATTACAACAACTACTATTTCTACGATTACTATTACTACTACTACTACTATTATTACTCCTACTACAACTACCACTACTATTATGACTGTTGCTACTACTACTATTACTATGATTACTACTACTATTGCTACTGCTACTACTACTACAATGATGACTACTGCTACTACTATAGCTACAACTACTTCTGCTGCTACTAGTACTACTACTGCGACACCTACAACTATGGCTACCATTGCTGCTATTATTACTACAACCACAACAACAACAACAACTACTACTACTTCTACTTCTACTTCTACAACAACTACTACAACTACTTCTACTCCTCCTAGTACTACTGCTATAATGATGACTACTGCTACTACTATAGCTACAACTACTTCTGCTGCTACTAGTACTACTACTGCGACACCTACAACTATGGCTACCATTGCTGCTATTATTACTACAACCACCACAATAACAACAACTACTACTACTTCTACTTCTACTTCTATAACAACTACTACAACTACTTCTACTCCTCCTAGTACTACTACTACTCTAGCTTCTACTACTACAGTGACTACTATTGCACTAGTAGTAGTAGCAGTAGTAGCAATTTATGTAGTGGTAGTAATACTAGTAGTAGTAGCAGCAGCATCAAGAATAGTAGTAGTAGCAGTAGTTCCTATAGTAGTGCTACTAATAGCAGTAGTTGTAGCACTAGCAGCACTAGTACCAATAGAAGTAGTGGTAGTAGAAGTAATAGTAGCAGTAGTAGCATTAGAAGTAGTATTAGCAGTAATAATAGTAGTAGTATTTATAGTAGTACTAGTAGTAGCTATAACCATAGCAGTAATAGTGGTAGTAGTAGTAGAAGAAGTAGTTCTTGCAGCAGCAACATTAGTAATAGTAGTAGCTATCATAATAGTAGTAGTAGTCGTAACTGTCACCGTAGTGCTAGTAGCAGAAGTAGTAGTTGTAGTAGTAGTAGTCATAGTAGTAGTAGTAATAATAATAATAAGGGTATTAGGATAAGGAGAAGGAGGAGGAGTAGCAGTAGTAGTAGTAATAGTAGTGGTAGTAATAGGGGTAATTCTTGCAACAACTGAGGTAGTAGTAATAGTGGAAGTAGGAGCAGTAGTAGTAGCAGTAGCAGAAGTAGTAGTAGCTATAGTAGTAGTAGTGGTGGTAGTAGTTGTTGTAGTAGTCACAATAATAGTAGCGGTAGTAGTAGTAGTGAAAGTAGTAGTAGAAGTGGCAGTAGCAGTACTTGTAGTAGTAGTAGTAGTATGAATAATAGTAGTAGGAGGAGGAGTAGTAGTAGTAGTAGCAATTGTAGTTGTAGTAGAAGTAGTAGTAGTAGTACTTGTAGCAGCAACAACAGTAGTAGTTGTACTGGCAGTTGCAGCCATAGTAGTAGTAGTAGTAGGAGTAATTGTAGAAGTAATAGTAAAAGTCATAGTACTTGCAGTAGTAGTAGTAATAGTTGTAGTTATCGTACTAGTAGTAGAAGTAGTTGCAGTTGTAGTTACATCAGCAGTAACAAAACTAGTAGTAGTAGCATCAGTAGCAATAGTCGTAGTAGTAGTGGTAGTTGCAGTACTGCTCATTGCTGTAGTAGCAGCAGTAGTAGTAATAGTAGTAGTAGTAGCAGCAGCAGTAGTCATAATGGTAGCAGGAGTAGCCGTACTTGTTGTAGTTGTTGTTGTAGTATTAGTAGTAGTTGTAGTAGTTGTAGCAGCTGGTGTAGCAACAGTAATAGTAGTAGTAGTAGTAGTAGAAGAAGAAGAAGTAGTAGTAGTGGTGGTAGTAGTAGTTATTGTTGTATTAGTAAGAGTAATAGAAGGAGGAGGAGGAATAGTAGTAGTAGTAGTAGTAGTAGTAGTAGTAGTAGTAGTAGTAGTAGTAGTAGTAGTAGTAGTAGTAGTAGTACAACTAATAGTACTATTAGCAATAGCAGTATCAGTAGAAGCATTAGTAGTAGCAGTACTAGTAGTAGTAGTAGTAGAAGTAGTGGTGGTAGTAGTAATAATAGTAGTAGTTGTTGTTGCAGTAGTCGTAGTAGTAGTAGTAGTAGAGTAGTGGTGGTGGTGGTGGTGGTAGTAGTAGTAGTAGTAGTAGGATTAGTATTAGTAGTTGTAGCAGTAGTAGTAGTTTGGGTTGTCGCAAGAGCGGTAGCAGTAGTAATAATAGTAGTTGTAGTGGCAGTACTTGTAGTAGTAGTAATAGTAGTAGAAGCAGAAGCAGTGGTGGTAGTAGTAATAGTAGTCGTAATTGTAGCACAAGTAGAAGTAATAGTAGTAGTAGTTATAATTTTAGTAGTAGTAGTAATAGTTGGGGTATTAGGACTAGTGGTGGTAGTAGTTGTAGTGGTAGGAATAGGGTAAATTCTAGTAATAGTGGTAGTAGTAGTAATAGTGGAAGTAGGAGTAGTAGTAGTAGCAGTAGCAGAAGTAGTAGTAGCAGCAGTAGTAGTAGTTCTAGTAGTAGTAGTTGTCATTGTAGTAGTAGTAGTATTAGTAGTAGTATTAGTGCATGTAATAGAAGTAGTAGTACGAGTAATAGTAGAAGTAGTAGTACTTGTGGTAGTAGTAGTAAGAGTAATAGTAGTATCAATAGCAGTAGTAGTAGTAGTAGAAGTAGTTGTCATAGTAGTTATAGCAACAACAGTTGTAGTAGTAGTAGTAGTAGTATTAATAATAGTATTGGTAGTAGTAGTTGTTGTAATAGTAGTTGGAGAAGCAACAACAGCAACAGCATTAGTAATGATAGTAGTAGTTGTGGTAGTAGTAGTAGTAGTCATAGTTGCAGTAGAAGCAGAAGAAGTAGTGGTAGTAGTAGAAATAGTAGTAGTTGTAGTGGTAGTAATTATAGTTGGAGTAGCAACAACAACAGCACCAAAAGTCACAGCAGTAGTAATAATAGTAGTAGTAACAGTAGTGGAAGTAGTAGAAGTAGCAGTAGTAGGAATAGGTGTAGGAGTTGGATTGGTAGTATGAGTAGAAATCAAAGTAGTTGCATTTGTAGCTGAATAATAGAAGTAGTAGGAGTAGGAGGAGTAATAGTTACAGTAGCAGTAGAAGTAGTAGTAGCAGTAGTGGTAATAGAGGCAACAGTAGCAGCAACAGTAGTAGTAGTAAAAGGAATTGTAGAAGTACTAGTTGTGGTAGTGGCTGCAGCAATAGTAGTTGTATTTGTAGTAATAGTAGCAGTAGCAATAGTAGTAGTAGTAGTATAGAAGCAATAGTAGTAATAGTAGTAGATGTTGTAGATGGACTAGCAGAAAAAGTAGCGGTTGTAGTAGTTGAAGTAGTATTAGTAGCAGTAGGAGTAATAGTTGTAATAGTAGTAGTAGTAGCAAAACTAATATTATAAGTAGGAGCAGTAGAAGCATTAGGAGGAGGAGGAATAGCTGTAGTAGTAGTTGTAGCAGCAGCAGCAGCAGCAGCAGTAGTAATAATACCAGTAGCATGAGTTGTTGTAGTAGGAGTTATGGTAGAAGCTATTGACGAAGTTGCACTAGTAGTTGTTGCAATAGTAGTATTTATTGGAGTAGTAGTTGCAATAGTAGTAGTTGTTGGAGGAGTAGTTGTACTAGCGATAGTTGTTGTAGTAGTAGTGTAGTACTAATAGTAATAGTAGTAGAAGAAGTAGTAGTAGTAGCAGCAGTAGCAGGAGTAGTAGCAGAAGTAATCATAGTGGTGGTAGTAGCAGGAGTAGTAGTAGTTGTTATAGTAGTAGTAGTAGTAGCAGTAGTAATCATAGTAGTGGTAGCAGCAAACGCAATAGTTGTAGTAGTAGTAGTACTAGTAGTTGTTGTTATTATTGTTGTAGTTGTAGTAGAAGTCATAGTAGTAGTAGCAGCAAGAGTAGCAGTAGTAATAGCAGTAGTAGTAGTGGTGGTAGTAGTAGTAGTAGTAGTAGTAGTAGTAGTAGTAGTAGTAGTAGTAGTAGTAGTAGTAGTAGTAGTAGTAGTAGTAGTAGTAGTAGTAGTAGTAGTAGTAGCAGTAATCACAGTAGTGGTAGCAGCAGAACATGTAGTTGTAGCAGTAGTTGTAGTAGCAGTTGTTGTCGTAGTAGTAGTCATAGCAGTAGTAGCAGTAGGCATAGCAGTAGTAGTAGTGGTGGTGGTGGTAGTAGTAGTAGTAGTAGTAGTAGTAGTAGTCGTAGTAGTAGTAGTAGTAGTAGTAGTAGTAGTATCGTAGTAGCAGTTATTGTTATTGTTATTATTGTTATTGCAATATTAATAGTAGCAGGAGTAATAGCTGTAGTAGTAGTGGTAGTAGTAGCTAAAGCAGTAGTAGTAATATTAGTAGTGGCAGCAAATGTAGTAGTTGTACTAGGCATAGCAGCAGTAGTAGTAGAATTTGTAGTGGTAGTGGTAGTAGTCATAGTAGTAGTAGCAGTATTGGTGGTGGTGGTAGTAGTCGTAGGAGTAGTAGTAGGAGTAGCAGTAGAAGTAGTAGTCGTTATAGCAGTAATATTGCAGTAGTAGTAGTAGTTCTAGGAGTAGCAGTTGTAGTAATAATAGTAGTAGTAGTGGTAGTTATGGTAGTAGTAATAGTGGTAGTAGGAGCAGTAGTAGTAATAATAGTAGCACTCGGAGTAGTCGTTGTAGTAGTGGTAGTATTAGTAGTAGTAGCAGTAGTATTAGTAGTAGTAATAATATTAGTAGTAGTTGAAGTAGTAATTCTAGTTGGAGTAGTAGCAACAACAATACCGATAACAATAGTAGTAGTGGCAGTAGTAGTAGTAGTAGTTGCAGTAGTTGAAGCCGTAGAAATAGTGGTAGTGGTAGAAGTAGTAGTAGTAGTAGTAGTAGTAATTGTAGATGGAGCAATGGCAACAACAGCAATAGCAGAAGCAGCAGTAGTAATAATTGTAGTAGAAGTAGTTGTTGTAATAGTAGTCATCGTAGTAGAAGGAATAGCAGAAGTGGTGGTAGTGGAAGTAGTAGTCGCACTAGTAGCAGCAGCAGTAGTAGTAGAAGTAGTAGCTGTAATAGCAGCAGCAGTTATAGTAGTAATGGTAGTAGTAGTAGTAGGAATAGGTGTACGAGTGGGAATAATAGTAGGAGTAGCAATCAAAGTAGAAGCTGTAGTATCAGTAATAATAGAAGTTGTAGGAGTAGGAGTAGTTGTAGGAGTAGCAGTTGTAGTAGTAGCAGCAGTAGTGGTAATAGTAGCAGCTGCAGTTGCAGTTGCAGTAGTAGTAGTTGAAGTAGTAGTAATAGTAGTTGGAGGAGTACTAGTTGTAGTAGTAGTAGCATCAGTAGTAGATGTATTAGTAGTTGTAGTAGCAGTAGTATTTATAATAGTAGCAGCAGTAGTAATGGTCATAGTAGTAGCAGTATTAGTAGCAGTAGTAGCACTTACAATTGTAGTAGTAGTAGTAGCAGTAGGAGATGAGAGTAAGAGGAGTAGTTAAAGTAGAAGTAGTAGTATAAATAGTAGTAGTGGTTGTAGCATGGCTAGGATCAGTTGTAGCAGTAGTAAGAGTTGAAGTAGTAGTAGTCATAGCAAGAGTAGGAGAAGGTGTAGTAGTGGTAGTTGTAGTAGTAGTAGTTATAATCATTAAATAGTAGTCTTAGGAGTAGGAGCAGTAGTAGTTGTAGTAGTAGTAGTATTAGACGTAGTAGTAGTGGTAGCAGCAGAGTAGTATTAGTAGTAGTGGTAGTTGTAGTAGCCACAGTAGTGGTGGTAGTAGTAGTAGTAGGAATAGAAGTAGTAGACACAGCAACAGGAGGATGAGTAGTAGTAGTAGTCGTAGTGGTAGTAGGAGAAGCAATAGTAGTAGTACTAGTAGTCATAGTAGTAGTAGGAGAAGCAATAGTAGTAGTAGAAGCCGTAGTCATAGTAGTAGTAGTAGTAGTAGTAGTAATCATGGTAGTAGTAGTAGTAGGAGTAGAAGTAGCAGTAGCAGTTGCTGCAACAGGAGGAGTAGTAGTAGTAGTAGCAGTCATAGTAGTAGTCGAATAAGCAATAGTAGTAGTATTAGTAGTAGTAGTCATAATAGTATTAGTAGCACTTGTAGTAGTAGTAGTAATAGGAGTAGTAGAAGTAGTAGTAGTCGGAGCAACTATGGTAGTTGGGGTAGGAGTAGGGGTAGTAGTATGGGTAATAATAGTAAGGGTTGTAATGGTAGTAGCAGAAGTAGTTGTAATAGTAGTAGCAGTAGTAGTAGTAGTAGTAGTAGTAGTAGTAGTAGTAGTAGTAATAGTAACTGTAGTTGTAGCAGTAGCTATTATAGTTGGCGTAGTAGTTGTAGTAGAAGTAGCAGCAGCAGCTGCAACAGTAGTAAAAGTAGAAGGCGTTGTGGTAGTAGTAGAAGAAGTAGTAGTAGTAGTTGTTGTAGTGGAAGAAGTAGTAGTACTAGTAGTAGTAGTAGTGGTACAAGTAGCAGTAGTAGTAGTAGTGGTAGTTGTAGTTGTTATAGCAATGGTGGATATTGCAGTAGTAGCAGTAGTAGTACTACTACTAGTAGTGCGAGGAGTAGAAGTAATAGTAATAGTAGTAGTAATTGTTGTAGTAGTAGTAGTGGTAGTAGCAGTGATAGTGTTAGTAGTAGCAGATGTAGTAGAAGTAGTAGTAGTAATAGTGTTAGCAGTAGCAGAGCTAGTAGTAGTATTGGTAGCGGTTGAGGTTGTAGTAGTAGTAACAATAGCAGTAGTAGTACTAGCAGTGGCTGTAGTAGTGGTAGTAGTTGTAGTATTAGTACTACTACTTGTAGTTGTAGTGGAAGTAGTAGTAGTTGTGAGAGTTGTTGAAGTTGTAGCAGTAAAAGTAGTCCTAGTAGTAGTAGTAGGAGTTGTAGTAGTATTAATAGTAGTAGTAGTAGTAGTATTTGCAGTAGCCGTAGTGGTAGTAGCAATTCTAGCAACTACTGCTACTACTACTACTTTTGCAGCTACTGCTACTATTGCTGATACTACTACAACCCTAACTACTACTACCACTACTGATACTACTATTACTATTGCTACTACCACTATGGCTACTACTGCGACTGTGGCTACTTCTTCTCCTACTACTACTACTTCTCCTACTGCTACTGCAACTATCGCCACTACTGCTACTACAACGACAGTTACGCTTCCACTAATTCTACCATTGCTACTACTACATCTACTAGTTCAATTGCTGCTACTACTATAACAACTACTACTAGTACTATGACTGCTGCTGCTACTATTGGGACTACTACTTCTACTACACCTACTACTAGTGCTGCTATTACAAATACAACACTACTGCTTCTACCTCTACTACTACAACTGCTACTACTATTATAGCTACTGCCACTACTACTTCTCCTACTACTACTACTGCTACTAAAACTTCAATTACTACCACTACTACTACTACTACTGCTACAACAACAACTACTACTACTCCTACTAATACTACTGCTATTATTACTACAATGGATAATACAACTACTGCTCCTTCTTCTACTACTATAATTACTATTACTATTACTTTTGCTACCACAACTGCTGATACTACTGCTACTGCTGCAACTGTTGCTACTACTGCTACTGCTGCAACTCTTGCTACTACTACTATTACTACTATCATTACTACTGCCACTACTGCGACTACAACTATAGTTGCAACTAAACCTATTTTTGCTACAACTACCACTACTATTACTACTGCTGCGGCTACTACTATTATTACTCCTACTGCTTCTGCTACTATTTTTGCTACTACTACGGCTCCTACTGCTACTCCTGCTACTGCTGCTGCTACTTTTGCTACTACTATTACTCCTACTGCTACTGCTACAACTACCACTACTATTAGTATTCCTACTGCTACTACTACTATTACTACTACTACCACTGCTACTATTGCTACTACTGCAACTACGACAACAATAACAACAACTACTACTACTAATGCAACAACTACTTCTGCTAGAACTGTTACTCCTGCTACTGCTACTACTTCTTCAACTACTACTACTACTACAACTATTGCTAATATTTCCACTACAACCACTACTACCGCTTTTGCTGCTACTATGATAAGAATTACTATTGCACCTACTACTACTACTACTTCTATCACTACTACTAGTTCTGCTACTAATACTACTACTACTACTACTGCTATTGTTACTTCTACTACTATTACTACTACCAGAACTACTGCTACTACTGCTACTACGATAGCTACTTCTGCGACTATTAACACCACTGTTACTACAACAACTCCTATAGATAATTCTATTGCTACATGTGCAATATTAGTAGTAGCAGTAGTAGTATTAGTAGTAGCAGTAGCAGTAGTAATATTAGTAGTAACAAAAGTTGTTGTAGTATGAGAATTAGTAGCATTATAGTAGTAGGAGTAGGAGTAGTAGTAATAGTAGTAGTGGCAGTAGTAGCAGTCGTAGTCATGGTAGATTTAGTAGCTCTAGTTGAAGTAGTAGCGGTAGTAGTTGCCATAGTAATTCTAGCCGTAGTAGTAGAAGTAATAGTAGTAGCAGTTGTTGTTGTTATTGTCGCAGTAGTAGGATCAATAGTAATAGTATCAATAGTACCATCGGTAGGAGTAGCAGATATTATAGTAGTAGAAGTAGTAGCAGTAGTGATAGTAGTAGGAGAGAAGTAGCAGCAGTAGCAGTAGTAATATTATTAGTAGCAGTAGTAGCTGTAGTAGTGGTAGGAGTGTTAGGAGAAGTAGTAGTAGTATTAGCAGCCGCAGCAGCAGTAGTAGTAGTAATAGTAGTAGTAGTTGTTGTTGTTTTAGTAGTAGAAGTAGTAGCAGGAGTTATAGTCGTAGTAGTCATAGAAGTACTAGTAGCAAAATTTGTATTAGTAGTAGTGGTAGTAGTAGTTTTATAAGTAGTAGTAGTAGTAGTAGTAGTAGTAGTAGTAATAATAGTAGTAGCAGGAGTTCCAACAGTTGTAGCAGTACCAATAGAAGGAGTACAAGTAGTTGTAGCAAAAGTAGAAGTAGTAGTAGTGGAAGTAGTAGTAGGAGTAGTAGCAGTAGTAGTAGCAGTAGTAATAGTACTAGTAGTAATAGTAGTTGTAGTAGGAGTAGTAGAAGTAGTAGTGCTAGTAGTAGCAGTAGTGGTGGTGGTAGTAGGAGTACTAGAAGTAGTAGTACTAGTAGGAGTAGTAGTATGAAAGGGTGTAGGAGGAGTAGTAGTAGTAGTAGTTGTTGTAGTAGTAGTTGGAGTTGCAGTAGCTGTAATAGAATTAATAGCAGTTATGGTAGTAGTATTAGGCATAGTCGCAGTAATAGTTGTTGTTGTTATAGTAGTAGAAGCTATATTAGTAGTAGTAGTAGTAGTAATAATATTAGTAGTAGTAGTAGTAGCAGTAGTAATAGTAGTAGTAGGAGTAGTAGTAGTTGTTGTTGTTGTTATAGTAGTAGCAGAGTAGTAGTGGTAGTAATAGTAGTAGCAATAATAGTACTAGGAGTAGTAGTTGTAGTAGTAGTTGCAGTAGTAGGCATAGTTTTCTCAGTAGTAAAAGTAGTAATTATAGTAGTTGCAGTAGTAGTGGTAGTAGTAGTAGTAATAGTAGTAATAGTTGAGTAGTTGTAGCAGTAGTAGGAGTACTAGTAGTTGTAGTAGTAGTAAGTGTATTAGGAGTAGTAGTAGTAGTTATTATCGTAATAGTATTAGTTGTAGTAGTTGTAGTTGTAAGACTATTAGGAGGAGTAGTTGTTGTTGTTGTTGTCATAGTATTGGTTGTAGTAGTAGCAGCAGTAGCAGTAGTTGAAGTAGTAGTAATTGGAGTAGGAGTGGTGGTAGGTGTAGTAATAGTAGTAGGAGCAGGAGTAGCAGTTGGTGTAGTTGTAGTAGTAGTAAAAGTTGGAGTAGTAGTAGTAGTAGTATTAGTAGTCATAGTAGTAGTAGCAATAGAAGTAGTAGTAGAAGTAGCAACAGTAGTTGGTGCAGTAGTGGTAGTTGCAGTAGTATTATTAGTAGCAGCAGCAGTAGCAGTAGAAGTAGCAGCAGTAGTTGGGGCTGTAGTGGCAGTTGCAGTAGTATTTTTAGTAGTACCAGTCGTAGTAGAAGTAGCAGGAGCAGCAGCAGCAATAGTAGTAGTAGCAGCAGTCTAGGTAGTAGTAGTAAAAGTAGCCTTATTAGTAGTAGCAACAATAGCAGTAGTAGTAGTATTAGTAATAGTAATAGTAGGAGCAGTAATAGTAGCAATAGTAGTTGTTGTACTAATAGGAGTAGCAATTTTAATATCAGCCACTATGGCTATATTTGTTGCAGTATATGTAGTAGTACTCATAGGTGTAGGGCTAGTTGTAATAGTAGTAGCTATTGCAGTTGCAGTAGTAGTAGTAGTGGTAGCATATGTAGTAGTAATAGATGTAGTTGTAGTAATAGTAGAAGTTGTACTAGTGGTAGTAGTAATAATAGGACTAGTAGTAGCAGTAGCAGTAGCAGCAGTAGTAGTTATAGTAGTAGTAGTCATGGTAGGAGTAGTTATAGTAGTAGTAATAGTAGTTGTTGCTGGAGCGGTAGTAGTGCTAGTAGTAGTAGGTGTAGTAGTAGTTTAGTAATAGTAGCAGCAATTGTAGTAGTAGGGGTAATAGTAACGGTTGTAGTAGTAGTACTACTGGAAGTAGTAGCAATATTAGCAATAGTGTTAGTAGTAAAAGGACTAGTTGTAGTAATAGTAGTGGCAGTAGCAGTAGTAGCAGTAGTAGTCGTAGTATTAGAAGTAGTAATAGCAGCTGTTGTTGTACAAGTAAATGTGGTAGTATTGTTAGTAGTAATTGTTGTAGTAGCAGTTGGAATAGGAGGAGGAGGAGGAGCAGTAGTGGTAGTAATTGCAACAATAGTAGTTGTAGCAGTTGTAGTAATAGTAGTAGTAGTAGTATTAGTAGTAGATGTAGTAGTAGTATTAGTAGTAGTTGTAGTAGCAATATTAGGAGTAGTTGTAATAGCATAGGAGTACTAGTAGTAGCAGTTTGTAGTATTAGAAGTAGTAGTAGTAGTGCCAATAGTTGTAGCTGTTGTAGTAGTAGTAGTAGTTGTCATACAATTAGTTGTAGTAGTAGTAGGATTAGTAGTAGTAGTAGTCGTGGTTATAGTAGCAGCAATAGTAGTATTAGTTCTAATAATTGTATTAGTAGTAGTAGTAGAAGCAGTAGTAGCAATAATAGGAGTAGTGGTAAAAGTAGTAGCAGTAGTTGTAGAGGTATTGTAGTAGTAGTGTAGTAGTAGTAGTTGCAGAGGTAGTAGTTGTTGTTGTAGTAGAAGTAGTCATAGCAGTGGTTGTAGTAGTAGCAGTAGTAATAGTAGCAGAAGTAGTAGTTGTCATAGTAGTTGTTGTTGTTGTTGTAGTTGTGGTGTAGCAGTAGTTGGAGAAGCTATAGTGGGAGAGGTAGTAGTAGAAGTGGTAATAGCAGCAACACTAGAAGTGGTACTAGCAGCAGCAGTAGTAGTAGCTATCATAATGGTAGAAATAGAAGGAGTAGTAGTTCTAGAAGTAGTAGTAGCAGTACTAGTAGCAGCAGCAGCAGTAGCAGTCATAAATAATAGTAGTGGTAGGAGTATTGTTAGTAGGAGTACTAGTAGCAGTAGTAGTAGTTGTAGGAGTAGTAGCAGCAGTAGTAGTAGTAGAAGTAAAAGTAGTAGTAGTAGCAATATTAGTAGAAGTAGTAGTAGCAGCAGTAGTAGCAGTAGTAGTAGCAGTAGTAGTTGTCATTGTCATTGTTGTTGTTGTTGCAGGAGTAGCAGTTGTAGTAGTTACAATAGTAGTTGTTGTAGTAGTATTGTAGGAGTAGGAGTAGTAGTAGAAGTAGCAGCAGCAGTAGTATTAGTAATAGTAGTAGTTGTAGTATTAGTAGTAGTAGTAGTTATAGTAGTAGCAAAAGTAGTTATTGTAATAATAGTGTAGTAGTAGTGTAGTAGTATAGTAGTATAGCAGTAGTGGTAGAAGCAAAGGTTGTAGCAGTAGCAGAAGTAGTAGTAGTTGTAGTAGAATTAGAAGTAGTAGAAGTAGTAGTAGTCATAATCATAGTAGAAGTAGTAGCAGGAGTAGTTGTAGTGGTTGTTGTTGTTGTAGACGTAGTAGTGGCAGTATTAGTAGTAACAGTAGTAGTAGTGTAATTAGTAGTAGTAGGAGTAGCAGTAGTAGTGGTACCGGCTGCAGAGGTAGTAGAAGTAACACGAGAAGTAGTGGTAGTAGTCGTAAAAGCAGGAGTAGAAGTAGTAGTCATAGTAGTAGTCGTAGTAGCAGAAGTAGTAGTAGTACTAGTAGATGTAGTAGTACTTGTAGAAGTAGTAGTAGTAATGGCTGGAGGAGGAGGAGGAGGAGGTGCAGTACTAGTAGCGCAGCAGTAGTAGTAGTAGTAATAGTAGTAGAAGTAGTAGAAGTAGTAGTAGTATCAGTTGTAGTATTTGTTGTACTAGTAAGGGTAGTAGTAGTAGTAGTATTAGTAGTAGCTGTAGTAGTAGAAGTAGTAGAAGTAGTGCTAATATCAGTTGTAGTATTTGTTGTACTAGTAAGGGTAGTAGTAGTAGTAGTAGTAGTAGTATTAGTAGTAGCAGTAGTAATAATAGTAGCAGTTGTTGTAGTTGTAGTAGTAGCAGCAGCAACAGAAGTTGCAGTAGAAGTAGTAGTGGTTGTAGTAGTAGTCGTAGTAGTTATTGTAGTAGTATTAGTTGCAGTAGTAGTATTGGTAGCAACAGCAACAGCAGTTGTAGCAGTCTCAATAGTTGTAGTAGCAGCAGCAGCAATAGTAGTAGTAGTAGCAGCAGTCTAAGTAGTAATAGTAGTTTTAGCCGTATTAGTAGTAGCAACCGGAAGAGAAGCAGCAACAGTAGTAGTAGTTGTACCAGTAATAGCTATAGTAGCAGCAGTAATAGTAGAAATAGTAGTAGGTGTAGTAGTAGTAGTAGCAGTTGTAGTAGTAGTAGTAGCAATTGTAGTAGCAGGATCAGACACAGTTGCTGTATTTGTTACAGTATACATAGCTGTACTAGTTGGTGTAGTACTTGTAGTAATAGTAGTTGCTATTGTAGTAGCAGTAGGTGCAATAGTAGTCGTAGCAGAAGTAGTAGTAGTAGAAGTAGTTGCAGTAATAATAGCAGTTGTAGTAGATGTAATAGCAGTAGCAGAAGTAGTTATTGTAGTAATAGTAGTAGTAGTAGCAGCAGTAGGAGTATTAGAAGTAGTAGTTGTTGTTGTTGTTGTTATAGTAGAGGTAGTAGTAGTGCCAATAGTTGTAGTTGTTATTGTAATGGTAGGAGTAGTAGTAGTAGCAGTAGGAGTAGTAGTCATACTATTAGTTGTAGTAGTTGTAGTATTAATAGTAGTTGTGGTGGTAATAATAGCAGTAGTAGTATTATTAGTTCTAGTAGTAGTATTAGTAGTAGTAGCAGTTGCGATAGTAACAATAATAGGAGGAGTAGTAATAGTAGTAGTAGCAATAATAGTAGTTGTAGTAGCAGTGTAGCAGTAGTGTAGTAGCTGTAGCTATAGCAATAGTTGTAAAGGTAATAGTAGAAGTAGTAGTTGTTGTTGTAACAGTAGTTGTTGTAGTAGCAGTTATAGTTGTGGCGTAGTAGTAGTAGCAATTGTAGTAGTGCTAGAGGTAGTAGTAGTAGTGGTAATAGCTGCAGCAGTAGTAGTAGTACAAGCAACAACAGTAGTAGTTGTTGTCTTAATCGTAGCAATAGAAGGAGTAGTGGTTGTACAATAGTAGTAGTAGTACTAGTACTAGTAGTACTGACAATAATAGTAGTTGTAGTTGTAGTAGTAGTGGTAGTACTAGTAGCAATAGTAATAGTAGTAGCAGTAGTAGTACGAGTAGTGATAGAAGAAGTACTTGTAAGAGTAGTAATAGTAGTGGTAGTAGTAGTAGTAGGAGTAAGAGTAGTAGTTGTAGTTGTGGTAGTAGTAGTAGTAATAGCAGCTGCAGCAACAGTAGTAGTAGGAGTAGTGGTAGTAGAAGTACTCGTAGCAGTAGTAATAGTAGTAGTAGCAGTTGTAGTAGTAGTAATAGTAATAGCAGCTGTAGTAGTTATAGTAGTAGAAGTAGTAGTAGGATTAGAAGTAGTAGAGGTAGTAGTAGTAGTAATAGTAATAGTAGTAGTAGTAGTGGTAGTAGTAGTAATAGTAACAGTAGTAGTAGTAGTAGTAATAGTAGTAGTAGTAGTGGTGGTAGTAGTAGTAGTAGTAGTAGTAATAGTTGTAGCAGCAGCAGCAGTAGTAGTAATAGTAATAGTTGGAGTAGTAGTAGTACTAGTAGGAGTAGTAGTAGGAGTAGAAGTAGTAGTAGGAGTCATAGTGGTAGTAGCCGTAGTAACAGAAGTGGCAGTAGCCCAAGTAGTAATGACAGTCATAGTAGGGTAGTAGTAGTGACAAAAGTACTAGGAGTGGTTGTTGTAATAGTAGTAGTAGTAGCAGTAGTAATAGTGGTAGTAGTAGTTGTAGTTAAAGTAATAGGAGTAGTAATAGTAGTAGCACCAACGGTAGTAGCAGCAACAGCAGTAGTAGTAGTTATAGTTGTGGTGTAGCAGTAGCAGCAGTTGTAGTAGAGGCAAAAGTAGTAGAAGTAGTGGTAATAGCAGTAGTATTAGCAATAGTACCTGCAGCAGTAGTTGTAGTAGTTGTCACAGAAGTAGCAATAGAATGAGTAGCAATTGCAGAAGTAGTAGTAGCAGTACTAGTAGCAACAGCTGCAGTAGTAGTACTACTTGCTGTAGTTGTTGTGGGAGTACTAGTAGCAATAGTAATAGTAGCAGCAGCAGTAGTAGCAGTGATAGTAGAAGTACTAGTAGCAGTAGTAATAGTAGTAGTAGTAGTAGTAGTAGTAGTAGTAGTAGTAGTAGTAAGAGTAGTAGTTGTAGGAGTAGTAGTAGCAGCTGCAGCTGCTATAGTAATAGGAGTAGTAGTAGTAGTAGTAGGAGTAAGAGGAGGAAGAGGAGGAGGAGGCGGAGGAGGAGTAGTAGTAGTAGTAGCAGCAATAGCAGTAGTAATAGTAGTGGTACGAGAAGTACTAGTAGCAGTAGTAATAGTTGTAGTAGCAGTTGTAGTAGTAGTAATAGTAATAGCATGAGTAGTAGTAGGAGGAGGAGTAGTAGTAGGACTAGAAGTAGTGGTTGTAGTAGTAGTAACACTAGTAGTAGTAGCAGTAATAGCAGGAGTAGTAGTGGCAGTAGTGGCGGTGGTGGTGGTGGTGGTGGTGGTAGTAGTAGTAGTAATGGTCGTGGTTGTTGTAGTTGTAGTGGTAGTAGTAGTAGTCATGGTTGTAGTACTAATTATCGTTGAAGTAGTAGGAGTAATAATAGTAGTAGCCATAGTAATAGTAGTAGTAGAGATAATAATAGTCGTAGTAGTAGGAGCAGCGGCGACAGCAGCAGCAGTAGTAGCAGTGGTAGTAGTTGTAGTAGTAGTTGTTGTAGTAATAGTAGTAATAGCAGTAGTAGTTGCAGCAGTAGCATCAGTAGTAATAGTATCAATAGTGGTAGTAGTAGTAGTATTAGTAGAAGTGGTAGTAGTAGTATCAGTAATCCGAGTTGTAGTTGAAATAGCACCAGTAGCAGTAGTAGTAGGAGTTGTGGTAATATGACTGTTTATAGCTGCAGTAGTAGTCACAGTAGTAGTAGAACCAATAGTAGCAACTGTAATGATAACGGTAGTCGTAGTAGTGGTAGTTAGTAGGAGAAGTAGTAATTATACCAACATAAGTAGTAGCAGTAGTAGCAGTTGTAACAGTAAGAGAAGAAGTACGTATAGTATTAGGGGGAATAGTAGTAGTAGCGGCAGCAGCAGCAATAGCGGCAGCAGCAGCAGTAATAGTAGTATTATCATTAGCGGAAATACTAGTAGTTGTAGCAGTAGCTGCAGCAGCTGCAATAACAGTAGCAGTAATAGTAATCGAAGAAGTATTAGTAGGAAAAGTAGTAATAGTAGCAGTAATAGTAGTAGAAGCGGTATTAGTAGCAATAGTAATAGTAGTATTAGCAACAGTAGCGTAATAGTACAGCGATAGTAGCAGCAACGGCAACAGCAGTAGTAGTAGCATACTAGTAGTAGTAGTAGTAGTCGTAGCAGTAGTAGTGGTAGCAGTAGTGGTAGTAGAAGTACTAGTAATAGTAGGAGGAGGCGGAGGATGGGGAGGAGGAGGAGGAGGAGGAGGAGGAGGAGGAGGAGGAGGAGGAGGAGGAGGAGGAGGAGTAGCAGCAGCAGTAGTAGGAATGGTAATAACAATAGTAGTAATAGTAGTAGTAGTAGTAGTAGTAGTAGTCGTAGTAGTAGTAGTAGTAGTAGTAGTTGTTGTTGTTGTTGTTGTTGTAGTAGTAGTAGGAGAAGGAGCAGTAGTAGCAGAACTAGTATTAGTAGCAGTCGCAGTTGTGGTTGTAGAAGTATTAGTAGTATAATAGTAATAATATTAATAGTAACACTAGTAGTAGTAGCAATAGTATTAGTAGTAGTAGCAGTAGTTGTAGTAACATAAGTAATAGTAGTAGTAGTAGTAGTAAGAGTTGTAGTAGTAGCAATAGTAATAGTAGTAGTAGTAGTAGTAGTAATAGTAGCAGTAGTAGTAGTAATAGTAGTAGTATAAGTTGTACAAGTGGCAGCGGTAGTAGCTGTGGTAGTAGTCGCAAGAGTAGTAGCGATAACACCAGTAGTAGATACAATAACTGTAATAGTTGCTTTTATAGCAGTAGCAGTTGAAGCAACCACTATAGTAGTAGTAGCTATAGTAGTTGAAGCAGTAGTCGTAGAAGCAGTACTAAGAGTAGTAGCGGTAACTGTTGTAGTAGTGGAAGTCACAATAATTGTTGTTGTTGTACTAGTCATATTTGTAATTCTAGTAGCAGTGCTAGCAATACTAGTAGCAGTAATAGTAGCAGCAAAAGTAGTAGCAGTAGTACTAGCAGTAGTACTAGTAGTAGTAGTTGCAGAAGTAGTTGCAGTAGTAGCAGCAGTAGTTGTAGTTGTGGTAGTAGTAGTAGTAGATGTGGTAGGAGTAGTAGTATTATTAGTAGCAGCAACAACAACTGCTGTTATGGCAGTGGTAGTACTAGTTATAGTAGTATTAGTAGTTGTAGGAGCAGCAGCAGCAGTAGTTGTAATAGGAGTCATAGTAGTAGTAATAGTAGTAGTAGTAGTAGCCGTATTAGTAGCTACAAGAGTAACAGCAGTCGTGGTAATAGTAGTAGCAGCAAGTAGCAGTAGTAATAGTAGTAGTAGTAGTACTAATAGTCAAATAGCAGTAGCAAGAATAGCAGTAGTAATAGTCATAATAGTATTAGTAGTAGCAGTAATAGTAGTAGCAATAGCTGTAGTAGTAGTGGTAGTAGTACTACTAGTAGCAATAGTACTAGAAGTAGGACTACTACTAATAGTAGTAGTAGTTGTTGTTGTTGTTGTTGTTGTTGTGCTAGTAGTAGTAGTAGTAGTAGTAGTAGTGGGAGTAGTAGTAGGAATACGTGTAGGAGAAGGAATACTTGTTGGAGCAGTAGTACTAGTTGTAGTAATAGTAGTAGTAGTAGTAGTAGTTGTTGTAGTAGTAGCAGTAGCAGTAGGAGCAATGGTAGTAGTAGTAGTAATAGTAGTTGTAATAGTAATAGTTGTAGTAGTAGTAGCAGCAGCAATAGAAGGAGCATTAGTAGTAGAAGTAGTAGTAGTTGCAGTTGTAGTTGTAGTAGTTGTAGTAGTAGCAGTAGTAGTAGCAGCAGTGGTGGTGGTAGTAGTAGTATTACTAATAGTAGTATTAATAGTAGTAGTAGTTGTAGTAGTAGTAGTGGTAGTAGTAGTAATTGTAGTAGTTTAAAGAGCAGTAGTAGTAGAAGTAGTAGTAGTAGCAATCATAGTTGTGGTTGTAGAAGTATTAGTCGTAGTTGTAGTAGTAGTATTAATAGTAACACTAGTAGTAGCCGTAGTGATATTAGTCGCAGTAGCAGTAGTTGTAGTAATAGAAGTAGTAGTAGTAGCTGTAGTAAGAGTAGTAGTAGTAACTGTAGTAAGAGTAGTAGTAGTAGCAATAATAATAATAGTAGTAGTAGTAGTAGTAGTAGTAGTAGTAGTAGTAGTGGTATTAGTAGTTGTAGTAGCAGTAGTAGTACAAGTAGTAGAAGTTGCAGCAGCAATAGTAGTAGTAGTAGTCACAAGAATTATAGCGGTAGCACTTGTAGTAGCAGCAGTATCTGCAGTAGTTGCAGTTGTAGCAGCAGCAGTTGAAGCAACAATAGTAGTAGTAATTGTTGTTGTTGTAGCGGTTGAAGTAGTAGTACTCGAAGCTGTAAGAGTAGTAGCTGTAGCTGTTGTAGTAGTGGTAGTAGTGGTTGTTGTTGTACTCCGACTACAGCTACTACTACCACTACTCTAACCTTTGCAAATGCCATTGCTACTTCCGCTACTATAAGTACTATATCCATAACTATCACTACTACTGCTTCTACCACTACTACTGCAATTGCTGCAACTAGTACTGCTTGTACTACAACTTATACAACTACTACTGCTACAATTGCTATTGCGACCACTACAGCTACTACTGCTACTTCTGCTACTACTGTTATTGCTACTACAGTGACTGCTACTATTTTAACTACTGCAACTGCTACTATTACTACAACTAGTAATACTACGACTAACAGTACTACTGCTGCTGCTTCTACTATTACTACAACTACTGGTACTATTACTACTACTCCAACTACAACTACGGTCACTACTGCCATGGTTTCTACAACTGCTGCTGCTTCTACTACTGCTACTACTACTGCTACTACTGCTGCTACTACTATGGCTACTACTACTGCTCCTACTACTGCTCGGACTACTCAAAGTGCTATTGTTATTGTTGCAACTGCTACTAGTGCAATTGCTACAATTGCTACAATTGCTACTACTACTTCTACTACTACCATGACTACTTTTTTTATCACTACTACTGCTATTGCTGCTACTACTGATACTACAACTACAAGTACTACTACTATTACCACTACAACTATTATTACTACTACTATTTCTTTTATTACTACGACTTACCACTACTACTATTACTATTATTACTACTACAAATAGTACACTACTACTATTACCAATATTACTACTACTACTACTACTACTACTAATAATATTACAACAACTACTACTACTATGGCCGCTATTAATACTACTACTACTACTGTTACTACTAATACTATTGGTACTTCTACTACTGCTACTGCTACTAATATTACTATTACTACAGCAACTGGTATTACTACTACATCTACTACTATTACTACAACAATTTGTTCTACTACTACTACAAGAGCCACGACTACTACTGCAACTACAGCTGGTATTGCTATTATTGCAACAACTACTGCGGTAACTACTGCTACTACTATTACTATTTCTACTACTATTGCATCGACTACTACTTCATCTACTACTGTTGCTACTACTAATTCTACTACTATTACTACTACTACTACTACTACAGCTACTGCTAGTCCTACTACTACAACTACTATTGGTACCACGACTTCTATTATTGCTACTACTACTACTACAACTACTACTAATACTGCTACTCCTCTGATCTGCTCTCACTATGACTACTACTACTTACTAAACTACTGCTACTCCTATTGCAGCTTTCACCACTTCTACGACTACTACTAGTACTACTACTACTAGTACAACTACTGCTACTACTACCAAACTACTACTGCTACAACTGCTACTATGGCTACTACTACTACTGGTGCTATTATTACTCCTGTTACTGCCACCACCAATGCTCCAGGTAGTACATCTACTACTATTATTACTACTACTACTACTACTACTACTACTACTACTACCATTACTGCTACGACTGCAACTACTACTGTTGTTGCTATTGCGGCTACCTCTACTACTACTGTTATTACATCTACAAAGACAACTACTCCCACGACTACAACTACTGCTACTGCTTTGACTACTATTACTAGTTCTTCTTTTGCTACTACTACTACAACTGCTTCTACCACTACTACTATTACTATAGCTGCTACTGTGACTACTACAACTACTCCTCCGCCTACAACTAATACTACTACTTCTACAACTACTACAATAGTTATTGTTATGGCTACTACTCCCACTACTACTATTCCTGAAACTACTACTGCTTCTACTACTACTACTATGGCTACTACAACTTCCCTTATGCTACTACTACAACTTCCACTACTACTACTGCTCCTACCACAACTACAGCTGCTACCACTACTACTAATGTTACACTTATTACTGCTACACATACTACTACTACAACCACTACTAGTACCATTGAAACTCCTACTACACTACTTCTATTACTACTTCAACTACTATGACTACTGCTACTACTCCTACTACTACTACTATTGCTCCCACTATTACTTCTACTGCTACTACTGCTACTACAGTTCCTACTATTATTTCTACGGCTACTGCTACTAATACTACTACTACTACTATAACTGCTACTACTTCTGCTACTTCTATTACTACTACTACTACTACTACTACAACTACTGCTACTACTACTACTACTACTACTAATTTTGATGCTACTACTACTACCGCTACTACCCTAACTACTATTGTTGCTACTGCAATTACTACAGCTATTATCGGTACTACTCCTATTGCTACTGTTGCAATTTCCTCTACTTCTACTGCTACTTCTAGTGTTGCTCCTACTACTACTCCAACTACTACTATTACTACTACTACTATTACTACTATAGTAATGCAATTACTACTACAACTACTACTATTATATCTGCTAATACTACTTCAACTACTTCTACTACGACTACTTCAACTACGGCTACTATTTCTGCTTCTGCAGCAGCTGCTGCTACTACTGCTACTTCTCCTATTACTACGACTACAGCTATTAACACTACTACTACTACTTCCGCTATGGCTTCAACTACTACTACTACTACTAATACTCCTTCGGCTACTGCTACTACTACTACAACTATTAATGCTGCTACTACTACTACTATTGCTGATACACTCCTACTGCTACTACTACTAATGTTATTGCTACTACTACTCCAACTACAGCTTCTGCTACTACTACAACTGCTGCTGCTACTTTTACAAATACTACTACTTCTGCACAAACTACTAGAAGTACTCCTACTATTGTAATTATTACTCCTACTTCTACAAATACTACTACTGCTCAAACTACTACTAGTACTTCTACTATACTATTGCGACTACTACTACTACTACTACTACTACTACTACTACTTTACTATGAGTGCAACTGCTACTACTACTACTTCTACCACTCCTACTACTAGTACTACTACTGCTGCTGTAGCAGCTACTACTACGACTCCTACGCCAAACCCTACTCCTACTCCTACTACTACACAAACCCCTACTCTTACTACTACTCCTACTACTACAACACAACGACTAGTACTACAATAACTACTACTACAATTACTACTAGTACTTGTGCTTCCACTACGATGATTGCCATTGCGACTACTACAACTCTTACTACTCCTATTTCTACTACTACTGCTGCTAATACTACGACTACTACAACTACTATTACTATTACTACTACTATTCATACTATCACTTCTACTGCTATTAATACTACTACTACTGCAACAACTACTACTCCTACTATTGCAATTACTACTGCTACTACTACTGCTGCTACTACTACTACTAATACTACACCTAGTACTGCTCCTACAACTACTACACTCTTACCCCTACTCCTACTACTACTACTATTACTACAACTACTAAAACTACTACAACTACTACTAGTACTACTACTTCTATTACTACAACTACTAGTGATACTGCTACTACTACTACTACTACTGCCCCAACAGCTACTATTACTACAACTATAACAACAATAACTACTACTACTACTTCTACTACGGCTACTACTACTGCTACTACAACTACGGCCATTATTGCTACGGCTACTACTACTGCCACCACTGCTGCTGCTACCATCACTACTAAAACAATAACTACTGTTGTTGTTGCTGCTACTACTACTACTATTAGTACTACTACTCTACTACAACAAAAACTACTACTTCAACTACTACTCCAACTACTACTACTATTAGTAGAACTACTACGTCTACTTCTAATACTACTATTACTACTTCTACAACTGCAAATGCGACAACTACTGCTATTGCTACTCCAACTACTACTACTGCTACTGCTACTGCTGCTGCTGCTGCCATTACTACTACTGCTACTGTTGCTACTACTACTATGGCTACTACCACTTCTATTACTATGGCTACCACTACTATTGCTACTATTACCACAACTACTATTGCTACTACTACTACTATTACTACTATTACTCTGATTAGTTTTACTGCTATAACTACTTCTACTCCTAATACTTCAACTGCTACAATGACAACTACTACTGCTACTACAACAACTACTGCTACTGCTATTGCTACTAGTGCAACTGCCACTACTGCCGCTACTACTACTGATCCTACTGCTACTACAACTGTAATTACTACTACTACTACTGTTACTACTATCGCTCCAACAACTACTACTACTACTACTACTACTACTGATACAACTACTTCTACTACACCTACTACTACTACCTCTGCTACTACTACCGCAGCTACTCATACTTTTACAACAATAACCACTACTACTACAACAACTACTGCTACTGCAACTACTACTATTAATATGATCGCTACTACTACTACAACTTCTACTATTACTTCTGCTACACTACTACTGCTGCTGTTGTTGCCGCTACTTCTACTACTACTAAAACATTTGCTACTACTACTGCCAGTACTACTACTATTTCTACTACTACTACTACTACTGTTGCTGCTGCTAAAAATACTAATACTAATACAACTATTATTTCTGCTACAACTATAACTCCTCCTACTACTGTTACTGCTACTACTACTACCGCCACTCCTACTAATACTATAGTTGCAACTACTACTACTGCTACAACTATTATTGCAACTAGTACTACTATTACGGCTACTACAACTACTACTACTACTACTACTTCTGCTTCTATTTCTACTACTATTGTTGCTATTACTACTACTGCTACGATTGCTAGGACAGCTACTACCGCTACTACTGCAATAGCAGCTACTACCGCTACTACTAGGACTACTACTAGGACTACTACAACAACTACTACTACATTTACTACTGTTGCTGCTACTACTACTCCTGCTACTATTACAATAACTACTACTTCTACTTCTTCGCCTCCTACTACTACTACCACTACAACTACTACTGCTACTACTACGACTACTACTGCTATTGTTGCTTCTACTGCTACTACTACTATTACAACAACTACTACTACGACGACTGCTACTACTTCCACTATTGCAACTACTGCAACTAATGCTACTTCAACTACTACTCCTAACAGTACTACAGCTACTTCTACTACTACGCCTACTACTACTAATACTACTACTACAACTATAACTTCTCCTACTATAAATACTACTATAACTAATGCTACTACAATAATAATATTACTAATACTACTGCTACTAATACTCACAGTGCTTATACTACTTCAAATACTACGACTACTACTACCTTTGCTACTACTATTGTCACTACTTTTGCTACAGCTACTACAATGGCTACTGCTACTACTAATACTGCTACAACAACTACTACAGATACTACTGCTATTGCTAGTGTTACATCTACTTCTATTGCTACTACTACTACTACTACTACTTTTGCAACTACTACTACAATGGCTCCTTCTACTACTACTCCGACAACAATAACTACAACTACTACTAAAAATAACACAACAACTAAAACTACAACTATAATACCACTATTACCAAAACTTCTACCACTAATACTGTTAGTAATACGACTACTACTACTACTACTACTACTACTACTACTACTACTTATGCTATAACTATTGCTACTACAATAGCTAGTACTCCAACAACTCCAGCTACTCCTACTACTTTTGCAACAACTTCTACGACTACTAGTTTTGCTACTGGTACTACTACTACTTCTCCTACTGCTACAACTTCTTCAACTACTACAGCTACTATTACTACTAGTTTTACTAATACTACTATTACTGCTACAACAACAACTACTACTGCTACTACTATTACTATTACTACTACTGCTGCTGTTGCCGCTACCAGTACTACTACAAAGACAATTACTGCTACTATTGCTAGTACTACTACTACTAGTACTACTACACCTACTACTACTACTACTACTACTACTTTTGCTGCTATTACTACTGCTACTACTACACCTACTACTACTACTACTACTACTACTACTACTATAACTAATACGCCTACTACTACTACTACTTTTGCTGCTACTACTACTACTACAATGAAGACTGCAACTACTTCCACTGCTATTACTACTACTAATACAAAAACGACTACTACTATTATTAGTACTACTACTACTACTACTACTATTATTACTACTACTACTACATTTGCTGCTATTATTGCTACTACTACTATTACTACTGCTATTTCTACTACTTCCGCTACTATTACTGCTGCTATAGCTACGGCTACTACTATTGCTACTACTAGTCCTATTACTACTACTACTACTTCTACTACTACTACCACTACTACTTTGACTACTACTACTACTTTTGCTACGACAACTACTACTACTAATGTGGGTATATCTACTACTACTATAACTACTACTACTATTTCCACTCCAATAGCTACAGTCTCTACGGTTGCTACTATAATTACTACTCCTACTGTTACTGCTACTATTACTGCTACTATTACTGCTACTGCTACTGCAACTACTACTACCACCACCACTGCTACTGCTACTACTGCTGCTACTATTACTGCTGCTGCGCTTCCAGCTACTGCTACTAAGACGGCTACTAATACTACTACTACTAAGACTCCAACTACTACTACTACTGCTATTGTTATTGCTGCTGCTACTACTACCACTGCTACTTCTACTACCCAAACTGATATTACTACTGCAACTACTGCTACTGCTACTACTACTGTGAGTACTCTACTTCTCCTACTATTACCACTACTACTACGACTACTGCAACTATTGCTGCTACTACTACAACTACTACTACTACTCCTACTACTACTACTACTACTAGTACTCCTACTAGTACTACTATTACTACTTCTACTAAAACTACTACTACTACTGCAACTGGAACTGCCATTACTACTGCTACTACTACTACTACTACTACTTCAACTACTACTACTACTACTGCAACTACTGCAGCAACTACTACAACTGCTACTACTACTAATGCTACCACAACAACTACTTCAACAACTACTGTAACTACTAGTGCTACTACTATAACTCTTGCAACTACTACTGCAGCTGCAGCTACTTCTACTACTAGTACTACTATGCTATTACTACTGCCACTGCAATCGCTACTACTGCTACTATTGCAGTAGCTGCTACTACTACTACTTCTACTGAGACTGCTACTTCTACTGCTACTACTGCTGTTATTACTACTACTACTACTAATACTACTACTCCTACTTCTCCTATTAGTCAAATTGCTGCAACTACTACAGTGACTACTACTACTATTGCTACTGCTACTACTACTGCTACTACTACGACGACTACTACCACTGCAACTGCTACTATTATTGCTACTGTTACAGATACCGCTACCACTAATATTGCTGCTGTTCCTCTAGCTGCTCCTACTAATGCGCCTACTAATACTAATACTATTGAGACTACAACTACATCTACTATTATTATTGTTGCTGCTACTACTACTACCACCACCACTGCAGTTGCTTCTGTTGCTGCTTCTGCCACTAATACTACTACTACTACCATTGTTATCGCTTCTATTGCTGCTTCTGCCACTAATACTACTACTCCTTTGACTTCTCGTACTGATACTACTTCTGCAACTACTACTACTGCTACTACTGCTGCTGCTTCTACTTCTAGTAGTAGTAATACTACTACTACTTCTACTACGACAACTACAACTACTGCTATTGCTACTACTATTACTGCTACTACTGCTACTACTACTTCAACTGCTACTACTTCTGCTACAACTACTATAGTAACTACTGCAACTACTACAACTACTGATGCTACTACTGCAACTACTACTACTACTTCAACTGTTACTACAACTACTAATGCTACTACTGCAACTACCACAGCAACTATTGCAACAACAAGTGCTACTACTACTCCTCTTGCTACTACTACTACTGCTACTGCAGCTACATCTATTACTAGTACTACTATGCCACTACTACTACCACTACAACTCCCAGTACCACTAATATAGCTGCTGCTGCATCTACTACTACGAGCTCTACTGAGATTGCTAGTACTACTTCGGCTACTGCTGATGTTGCTGCAACTACTACTGCTACTACTACTGCGATTACTACTACTACTACGACTACTACTACCACTACTACAGCAACTACTACTACAACTACCACTACTATTACTACTACCACTACAACAACAACAACAACAACTACTACTACTACTACTTCTACTAGTATTACTGCTACTACTACAACTACTACTATTACGGCTACTGCTACTCCCCTTACTATTACAACTGCTACCACTACTCCAACTACTATAGCTATTACTGCAACAACTACTGCTATGCTACTATTCTTGCAACTACTACTACTACTATTGATGCTACTTCTACTAGTACTAATACTACAACTGCTATTACTACTGCCACTATAACTACCACTACTACGGCTACTACTACTACTACTACTACCACTGTTGTTGTTGTTGTTGTTTCTACCACTACTAGTACTAGTACGAATTCTCCAACTACAACTACTATTGCTACTGCTTCTACTACTACTTAACTGCTCCTGCTTCTACTGCTACTACTACTACTACCACTACTACAACTACTACCGCGACTATTATTACTACTACTGCTACTATTGCCACTATTGCTGCTGCTACTATTACTATTACTTCTATTGCTTTTGTTACTACTACTAGAACTACTATTACAAGTTTTGCTACTACTAGAACTACTGCTATAACTACTACTACTACTACTACTACTACGACTACTTCTCCTAAAATAACAACTGCCACTACTTCTCTTTCTACTACTACTGCTGTTGCTACTACTTCCACTACTACTACTTCTACTACTACTATTACCACTACTACTGCTGCTACTATTACCACTACTACTACAATAACTACTCCTAGTACTACTCCTACAACTACTATTGCTACAACAACTAGTGCTACTACTACCATGACTTCTGCTACATATTCTACTACTACACCAACTCCTACTGTTGCTGCTGCTACTACTACTACTACTACTATGCCTCCTCCTCCTCCTCCTACTACTACTACTACTACAACTCCCCCTACAGCTACTACAACTACTCCAGTTGCTACTACTACTACTGCTACTACGACTCCTACTTCAACTCCTACGGCTACTACAACTCCAACTACTACTACTGCCCCTACTCCAACTACTACTACTCCTATTAGTACTTCTATTCCAACTCCTCCTACAACTGCAGTTACTAGCACGACTATTACTATTACTACTGCTATTGCTGCTACTACTACAAGTACTACTTCTATTACTCCTCCTACAACTACTACTATTGCTACTACTAGTGCTGCTACTGCCATGACTTCTGCTACTACTGCTGCTTCTTCTACGTCTCCTACTACTACTACTATTACTACTTCTACTACTAATACTAATACTACTACTACTACAGCTACTACTGCTACTACTACTGCTACTTCTACTACTTGTACGACTAGTACAATTGCAACTACCACTACTTTCCTACTACTAGCAATACTACTACTACTACTCCAACCACTACAGCCACTACCACTCCAGCTGCTACAACTACTACTACTTTTCCAATGCCTAGTCCTACTATTACTACTACTCCAACTCCAATTCCAAATCCAACTACCACGCCTAATACTACTATTGCTACTTCTACTTCAACAACTACTGCTACTATCACTACTACTACTATAGCTACTAGTGCCACTACCAATACTCTAACTAGTATTACTACTACTACTCCTACTCCAACCCCTAATACTACTATTGTTGCCACTAGTACTAATATTATACTACTGCTTCTACTACTACTACTACTTATACTACCACAATCAATAGTCCAACAACCACTCCTAATACTACTACCAATGCTGCTACTACCATTACAATGATTTCTACTACTACTACTGCTGCTGCTACTACAATTATTATTATTACTACTACAACAACAACAACAACAACTATTACTACTACTATTATTGATACAACTGCTATAACTACGATTACTAAAGCTACTACTTCTGCTACTACTACTGCAACTGCTACTAATACTACTACTGCTGCTACTGCTACTAGTATTGCAACTACTTCTCCTAATGCTACAACTACAACTACAATGACTATTGCTATTGCTACTACTACTACTACTACCACACTACTACTGCTGCTATTGCAACTACTGTTACTGCTACTACTAGAATTGCTACTAATTCTGTTACTACTACTCAACTACTAGTACAACCATTACCACAACTACTAGTACTGCTGTTGCTACTACAAATACTACTACAGCTGCTCCTACTACTTTTGCAACTACTAGTACTTCTCCTAACATAATTTCTACTCTTACAAATATTGCTACTGCTACTACTACTCCAACTAATAACACTTTTGCTACTACTAATACTACATGTACGAGTATTACTACTACTACTACTAATACTACTACTATTACTACTACTACAACTTCTACTAGTATTACTACAATAACTTCGACTGTTGCTATGACTGCTACTACTATTTTGACTACTACTACTACTATTGCTGCTACTACAAATTCTATTACAAGTACTTCTACTTCTACTACTACTACTATGGCTACTAGTACTACTACTACAACCACAAATACTATGTCTATGAATACTTCTACGACTACTTCTCTTATAATAACAATAACTACTACTACTACTACTACTACTATAATTATTATTGCTACTTCTACATATGCTACTACTGCTCCTACTACTACTTCTACTGCTACAAATGCTACTACTAGTCCAATTACTACAACTTCTACTTCTACTACTACCACAACTACTACTCCTACTATTACTAATACTACTAATACTACTACTTTTGCTATGACTACTACTACTATTTCTACTGCTACGGCTATAGCTACTACAACTACTACTACAATTACTACTACTATTACAACAACTACTACTTCCACTCCAACAATTATAGTTTTTGCGGCTATTACTGCTACTACAACAACTACTACCACTACTATTGCTACTACTATTGCAACTATTACCGTTGTTGCTGCTACTACTACTACTGAGACTGCAACTACTACTACTACTATTGCTACAGCTACTACTACTACTACTAAGACTGCTACTGCTGCTTCTGTTGCTACTACTAATACTACTACTCCTTATACTTCTCCTACTGATGCTACTACTACAACTACTGCTACTGCTACAACTACTGCGACTACTACTACTACAACAACAACAACTATTACTACTGCAACTACTTCTACTACTACTACTATTACAGCAACAACTACTGCTACTAGTACTACTACTACTACTTCTACTATAACGACGACTACTGCTACTGCTACTACCATTTCTACTACTATTGCGACTACCAATACAACTATTGCTGCTACTACTACTTCAACTGCTACTACTACTATTGCAACTACTACAACAACTACTACAACAACAACTACTACTGATGCTACTACTGCAACTACTACTACGACTTCAACTGCTACTGCTGCCACTGATGCTACTACTGAAACTACTGCAACAACTAGTGCTACTGCTACTATTGTTGCTACTACTACTGCTGTTGCGGCTATAACTACCACTACTACTAGTACTACTATGCTACTACTACTACCACTACAACAACAACTACTACTACGACTGCTACTGCTGCTACTGCTACCTCTACTTAGACTGCTACTACTGCTGTGACTAATACAACTACTCCCACTCTTCCTACTAATACTTTTGGTTCAACTACTACTACTGCTACAACTACAGCGACTACTACCACTATTATTACTACTGCTGTTGTTGTTGTTACTGCTACTACTACTACTACCACCACCACCACTTCTACTGCTACTACTATTGCTACTATTACTGCAACTGCTACTACTACTACTAAAGAGGCTCTTCCAGCTGCTGCAACTAATATGGCTACTAATACTAATACTTCTGAGACTGCAACTACTACTACTGTTGTTGTTGCTATTGCTTCTGTTGCTGCTTCTACTACTAACACTACTACTCCATCTACTTCTCCTACTGATATTATTACAGCAACTACTGCTTCTACTACTACTGCGACTACATCTACTACTCGTACTACTACAACTACTACCACCATTACTACTGCAACTACTACTACTACTACTACTGCTGCTGCTGCTACTACTACTTCTTCTAGTACAACTACTACTACTACTGCTACTGCCACTACCATTACTACTACTACTACTACTGCTACTACTGCTTCAACTACTACTACTGCTACTACATCTACTAGCACTTCTTCAATTGTTTCTACTAGTACTACTATGCTACCGCTACTGCCACTACTGCTACTACAACTACTACTACTTCCTTTGCTCAGACTACTACTACTCCTTCTAATTCTCCTACTGATACTAATACTGCAACTACTGCTATTGCTACTACTACTACAACTACTACAACTACTACTATCACTACTACTGCTACAAATACTACTACTACCACTACTACTACTACTACTACTACTTCGGCTAAAACAACTACTACTACTGCTACTGCTACTACCATTATTACTACTACAGCTGCTGTTACTTCTACCACTGCATCTATTACAACTAGTACTATAACTATTGTTGCAACTACTAGTACTACTAATGCTACTATTGCAACTACTACAACTATTTCAATAACTAGTGCTACTGCTACTACTCTAGCTACTACTACTACTACTATTGCTGCAACAACTTCTACTACTAGTACTACTATGCTACCACTATTGCCACTACTACTACTACTACAACCTCTGCTGAGATTGCTACTACTACTGCTACTGCTGCTGTTGTTGCTATTGTTGCTACTAATACAACTACTCCTTCTACTTCTCCTACTAATACTATTATTGCCAATACTACTGCTACTGCTGCTATTGCGATTACTACTACTACTCCTACTACTACTACTACTACTACTGCTACTAGCATTATTGCTACTACTGCTAGTACTACTACTACTACTACAACTACTACTTTTACGGCTACTGCTACTACCTTTACCACTACTACTGCTGCTACAACTTCAACTGCTACTACTACTACTATAGTTGCTACTGATGCTACTTTTCCAACAACTACAGCTACGACTGCAACAACTAGTGCTACTGCTGCTACTCTTGCTACTACTACTATTACAACAGCTACTACTACTACTGCTATTACTACTGCCACTACAACTACTATTGCTACTAGTACTACTAGTACCGCTGTTGTTGTTGTTGTTGTCTCTACCACTATTACTACTAGTACCACTTCACCAACTAGAACTACTATTGCTACTGCTTCTACTGTTGCAACTACTATTACCACTACTACAACTACTGTCATAACTGCTATCCCTATTACTACTACTACTGCTACTACTACCACTATTGCTGCTAGTACTATTACTTCTACTGCTATGGTTACTACTACTATTACAGCTACCACAACTACTGTTACAAGTTCTACAACTACTAATACTACTACCATAACTACTACTACTACTACTACTACTACTACTACTACTACTACTACTACTACTATTATTACTACTACTATTACTACTACTACTACTACTACTACTACAACTACTTCTCCTATAATGACAACAACTACTACTTCACGTTCTACTACTACTGTCGCCGCTGCTGCTACTACAACAACTATTGCTACTGCTAGTACTACTACTATTACTGCTACTACATCTACTACTGTTACTGTTGCTATTGCTGCTACTACTACAACTACTCCTAATACTACTACTGCTACTATTACTGCTGCTACTACTACTACTCCTAGTACTTCTGTCTCAACTACTGCTACTACTACTTCTATTGCTACAAGTACTACTACTACTGCTATGACTATTGCAACTAAGAATACTACTTCTAGTACTACTGCTACTACTACTATTTCCACTTCTAGTACTACTGCTACTACTCCTAATACTCCAACTACAATGGCAACTATTGCTACTACTACTACTAGTACTACTACAACTACTCATACTACTACTACTTCTTCTACTACTACGACTACTAGTACTACTCCTAATACTACTACTACTACTCCTCCTCCTCCTAATACTGCTACTCCTAATACTACTTTTGCTCCTACTACTCCAACTTCTACTACCACTACTGCTACTATTACCATTACAACTACAACTACTTCTACTACTACTCCTACAACTACTACTTTTACTACAACTAGTGCTACAACTACCACGACTTCTCCTACTACTACTACTACTACTACACCGGCTCCTACTACTACTACAACTTCTACTATTACCATTACTACTACCACAACTACACCTCGTACTACTCCTACAACTACTATAGCTACAACCATTAGTTCTACAACTATGATGACTTCTGCTATTTCTACTCCTACTACACTGGCTCCTACTGCTAATACTACTACTACTACTAATTCTACTACTACTACTATTGCTGCTGCTACTACTACTCCTCCTACAACTAGTACTACTACTATTAATACTAACACTACCACTCCTCCTCCTAATACTACTGCTACTACAATGAATCTAGCTACTACTCCTACTCCTACTACTCCTCCTACTAATATTACTACTACTAATACTACTACTGCTACTACTACTTCTACTACTACTACTATTACTGCTACTACTACTACTACTACTCTACCTACCGCTACTACAACTACTCCAATTGCTATAACTACTACTACTACTATGACTCCCACTCCAACTCCTATAGCTACTACGACTCCTACTACTACTACTACTACCACCACCACCACTACTACTACTACTACTACCACTACTACTATTATTATTACTACTACTACTACTACTACTCTTCCTACAACTAGTAATACTACTATTAATACTAACACTACTACTACTCCTCCTAATACTACTCCTACCACAACGACTCCGCCTACTAATCCTACTCCTACTAATATTACTACTACCACCACTACTACTACCACTACTACTACTACTACTACTACTACTACTACTACTACCACTACTACTACTACTACTCCAGCTGCTATAACTACTACTGCTACTATGACTCCTACTCCAACTCCAACTGCTACTGCTACTACGACTCCTACTACTACTACAGCCCCAACTCCTCGTACTACTGTAGCTACTAGTATTACTACTACAACAATTACTACCGCTGCTACTATTAACATTACTACTACAACAACTACTCCTACTACTGCTCCGACTACTAGTGCTACGACTACCATGACTTCTACTACTACTACTACTGCTACTACTACTACTCCTCAGACTACTAGTACTGCTACAACTAATACTAACACTACTACTACTCCTCCTACTACTACTCCTACCCCAATACCTACAGCCACTGCTACTCCTACTACTACTACTAGTACTACTACGACAACTACTACTACTATTCCATTGCCTAGTCCTACTACTACAATGACTACTACTCCTACTACCATTACTACTACGCCAACTCCAATTCCTACTCCGACTAGCCCTCCTGATACTACTACTGCTGCTACTACTACTACTAATAAGGCTACTACTACAACTACTACTAGTACTAATGAGACTATTACTACTACTACTACTACATCTACCGCAATGATAACTGCTATTGCTACTACTACTGCTGCAACTGCCGTTGCTACTGCTACTAATACAACTACTCCTACTACATCTCCTACTGCTGCTAATATTGCAACTACTACTATTGCTGCTACTACTGCGACTACTACTACTTCTCCTACTACGATGCGTACTACTTTTGCTACTACTACTACTACCTCTTCTACTATTACTACTTGTGCAACTGCTCCTACTCTAGCTACTACTATTGTTACTAATGCTGCTGTTACTACTACTACTAGCACTATGACTACTACTACTACTACTACTACCACTACTACTTCTCCTTCTACTAGTACTACTGCTACTACTACAACTATTACTACTACTACTACGCCTACTAATTCTACTAATAATACTCCAACAACCACTACTACTACTGCTACTATTTCTCCTACTATGACAACTAATGCTACGGCTACTATTTCTATTACTACAACAACTTCCACTAATGCTTCTATTCCAACTGCAACTACTACTACTACTACTACTACTATTACTACTATTACTACTATTACTCTGGTTACTTCTACAGCTATAACTACTTCTACTCCTAATACTTCAATTGCTACAATGACAACTACTGCTGCTACTACAACAACTACTTTTGCTGCTACTGCTACTTCTGCAACTACCACTACTACTACTACTACTACCACCACTGCTACTACTACAACTACAGCTACTGTTACTACTATCGCACCAACTACTACTGCTACTAAATCAACTAATTCTGCTACACCTACTACTACTACTTCTGCTACTACTACTGCAACTACCTATACTATTACAACAATAACCACTACTGCTACAACAACTATTGCTAATACTACTATTATTACTACGACCGCTAGTACTACAACGACTTCTACTATTACTACTGCTACACTACTACTATTGCTGTTGTTGCCGCTACTTCTACTATTGCTAAAACAATTGCTACTACTATTGCTACTACTACTTCTATTACTACTAAAAATACTAATACTAATACTGCTATTATTTCTGCTACAACAACTACTACTAATACTACAACGGATGCTCCTACTACTAGTACTACTTCTTCTACAGCAACTACTACTACCACTACTACTACGACAACTATAGCTACTATAGCTACTATAGCTACTACACCAACTACTACTGCTACTCTGACTAATACAAGTACTACTACTACTACTACTATTACTTCTACTATACTACTACTACTCCTCATCCTACTATTGTTGCTACTGCTACTACTTTGGCTGCTACTACTACTGCTACTACAACTAATGCTACAGTTGCAACTATAAGTACTGCTACAACTATTATTGCAACTACTAATACCATTACTACTACTACAACAACTACTACTACTTCTACTTCTATTTCTACTACTATTGTTGCTTCTACTACTACTACTTCTACTACTACTACTACCACTACTACTACTACTACTACTACTAATACTACAATAGCTACTATTGCTACTACTACTACTCCTACTACAACCACCATTGCTACGACTACCATAATGACTACTACTGCTACAACAACTACTATGACTACTACTACCACCACTACTACTACAACTACAACTCCTCCTCCTCCTCTTCCTCCTCCTATTACAACAACTACTGCTACTATTCCTATCACTAATACTACTAATACTACTAAAACAACTACTCCTACTTCTAATCCTACTACTACTATAACTACTATTGCTACAAATTCTACTCATACTACTGCAACGACTTCTACTGTGGCAAGTACAACAACAACTACTAACAACTATGACTTCTACTACTAGCACTACTACTACTACTATTACTAATACTACTATTACAGCTACTACTTCTACTGCTAGTACTATTGCTACTACTCCTAATACTCATTCTGCTACAACGGCAACTATTGCTACTACTACTAGCAGTACTACTATAACTACTCCTAATACTACTACTATTACTACTACTATAACAACTACTACTACTACGACAATTACTACTACTCCTAATATTGCTACTCCACCTACTACTCCAATAACTACTACTGCTACTACAATTAGTGCTTCTACTACCACGATTTCTGCTACAACTTAAACTACTACACTTGCACCTACTACTACCACTACTACTACTTCTACCACCGACACGATGACAACTACGACTAGTGCTACTATTACCATTACTACTACTGCAACAACTACTACAACTCTTACAACTTATACTACTACTACTACAACTAGTGCTACTACTACCACAACTTCTGCTACTTTTACTGCTATGACACCGACACCTATAGCTAATAATACTATTACTACTACTTCTACAACAACTACTACTGCTACTACTCCTCCTCCTACTACCGGTACTACTACTATTAATACTAATACTACTACTATTACTCCAAATACTACCACTGGTACAACTACTCCTATTACTACTACTACTACTACTACTCCAAATACTACCATTGGTACAACTACTCCTATTACTACTACTACTACTACCACTACTACTCCTAATACTACTACTGTTTCAACCACTCCTACTACTCCTACTACTACTACTACTACTACTACTACTACTACTACTACTACTACTACTACTACTACTACTACTACCCCTTTTCCTACTACTACTACTCCAGCTATTACTACTCCTATTGCTACTATGACTCCTTCTCCAACTCCTACAGCTTCTACACCTCCAACTACTACTATTGCCCCTACTCCAACTACAACTACTCTTGTTACTACTACTATTCCAACTACTCCTACAGTTGCGGCTACTAGTACTATTAGTACTACAACTACTGCTACTCGTACTATTACCACAACTACTACTCCTACAACAACTGCTGCTCCTACTACTAGTGCTACTACTACCACGACTTCTGCTACTACAACTAATACTACTACGACTCTTACTACTACTACTACTAGTACCATTGTTACTACTGGTACAACTACTACTAATAGTAACCGTACTTCTACTACTACTCCTCCTCCTACTACTACTCCTATTACTACTCCTACTCCAACACCTACAACCACTACTACTCCTACTACTACAACTACTACTACTACCACTATTCCAATGCCCAGTCCTACTATTGCAACTATTACTACTCTTACTACTATTATTACTACTCCAACCACCACTCCTAATACTACTACTACTACTACTTCAACTACTACTGCTACTACCACTATTACTACTCAGCTACTACTGGCACTACCAATACTCCATCTAGTACTACACCTATTGCAACTCTTATTCCAACCCCTACTACTACTATAGCTACTACTACTACCACTACCGCTATGTTATTGCTACTAATACGGCTACTACTATAGCTACTAATAGTTGTAATGCAACTGTTACTACTACTACTACTACTACTGCCTCTATTACAACTGCTATCGCTACTACTACAACTGTAGCAGCTGCTATTGTTGCTACTGCCACTAATAAAACTACTCCAACTACTTCTCCTACTGCTATTACAACTCCAACTACTACTACTGCTACTACTACTGCGACTACTTCTACTACGACTATATGACTCCTACTACTTCTCATACTTCTACCACTACTATGGCTACTACTATTGCTACTACTACTACTACTAGTACTTCTACTACAACTCCTTGTGCTACTGTTGCTACTCTTGCGACTACTACTATTACTACTGCTATCACTACTGCTGCTACTCGTACTATGACTACTACTACTACTACTACTTCTACTACTTCTACTACTACTACAACTACTACTGCTACTACTACTACTACTACTATGCCTACTAATAGTACTACTACTACTACTACTGCCACTACTACTACTGTTGTTGTTGTTGCTTCTATTGCTACTATTTATCCTACTACGACTACTAATGCTATTGCTACTACCGCTATTCCAAGTACATCTTTTACTAATGCTTCTATCGCTACAACTACTACTACTAAAACTAGCGCTATTAATAGTACTACCACTATAACTACTACGACAACTACTGTGACTTTTACTACTACTACTACCACTACTACTTCCACTTCTCTAAAAATAATAACTACTTCTACTTCTCCAACAACTACTACTACTTCTACTATTGCAATTGCTACAAATACTACTACTGCTACTACTACTGCCACTACTACTACTGCTACTGTTGCTACTAATGCTACTACTATGACTGCTACAACTACTACTGCTACTACAACGTATATTACTACGGTTACCACTATCACTGCTACTAGTACTACAACTACTACTGCTACTACTACTACTATTACTACTACTACTCTAATTACTTCTACTAATACGAGTACTTCTACTCCAAATACTTCAACTACTACAATGGCAACTACTATTGCTACAACAACAACAACTGCTACTGCTACTGCTACTGCTGCAACTGCCACTACTACTACCACTACTGCTACTACTACTATTACAATTATCTCTCCAACTACAACAACTACTAGTAATACAACTAATTTTTCTTCTCCTACTGGTACTCCTTCGGCTATAGCTACTAATACTATTACAACAAAAAGAACTACTGCTACAACAACTACTGCTACTACCACTACTACTATTACTCGGATGATACAACTGCTACGATTACTACTATTACTACTGCTACACTACTATTGTTGCTGTTGTTGCTGCTACTTCTACTGCTACTAAAACAATTGCTACTACTATTACTAGTACTACTACTACTACTCCTCCTACTAAAAATACTAATACTACTACTACTACTACTATTTCTACTACAACTACTACTCCTCCTACCCCTATTACTACCACTACTACTTCGGCTACTACTACTTCCGCTACACCTAATAATACTATAGTTTCAACTACTACTACTGTTACAACTCTTATTCCAACTACTACTGCTATTACTACTGCTACAACTACTATTACTACATCTAATGCTATTTCTACTACTATTTCTAGTACCACTACTACTGCTACTATTGCTACTACTACCACTGCAGCTACTATAGCTACTACTACAACTACAACTACGACTACCACAATAGCTACTGCTGCAATTACTACGGCTACTGCTATTACTACTGCTGCTACTATTGGTAGAACTACTACTTCTACTACTACTACTGGTACTACAACTACTACTGACACTACTGCTACTACTATGACTACTTCTACTACTACTGCTACTTCTAATGCTACTGCTGCTACAACAACAACAACTACTACCACTGCTACTACTGCCACTACTCTAACTACTACTATTAGTAATACTTCTACTACTACTCCTAATACTACTACTCCTAATACTACTACTAATACGCCTAATACAACTAAATCTACTACTATAACTATAACTTCTGTAGCTACAAATACTACTACTACTAATGCTCACAGGGCTACCACTACATCAAATACTGTGACTACTACTACATCTGCTACTACTATTGCTACTACTACTACTACTATTACAAATGTTGTCACTAATGCTAATACCACTGCAACAACTATGATGACTACTACTGCTAATGCTACTGCTGCTAAGATTGCTACTACTACTATGATGACTACTACTTCTATTGCTACAACGGCTACTGCTACTACTAATACTACGGCTACTATTGCCGCTACCATACCTACTACCACTACAATTGCTGCTACTACTGTTGCTACTTCTGCTACTACTATTACTATAGCTACTCCTACTCCTAAAACTAAACCTAGTACTACTCCTTCTCCTACACCTATTCCTACTCCTACTACTACTACTACAACTACTACTATAACTACTAATACTGCTATTACTACTACAGCTCCATCTGCTACTACAACTACTACTATTACACCAATTACTACTACTACTATAGCTACTACTACTTCTACTACTCTTGCTGCTGCTACTGCTACTACTACGATTACAACTATTATTACTACTACTTCTACTTCGGTTATTTCTGCTGCTATGACCACTGCTACTACCACTACTTCTACGACTACCACTACAACTAATCCTACTACTAGTACTATTATTGCTTGTACTACTGCTATTGCTACTACTACTGCTACAACTATTACTTCTACTACTCCTATTACTACTACTACTACTACTACTACTACAACTACTGCTCCTACTGCCACTATTACAACAACTACTACACCTACTACTATTAGAACTATTGCAACTATTAATACTGCTTCTACTACTAGTACAACCACTATGGCTACACTACTTCTTCTCCTACTGCAACTACAACTCCTACTACTAATACTTCTTCCGCTATTACTACTACTTCTACACCTATAATTGTTGTTGCTATCACTATCACAGCTACTACTAGTAATAGTACTGCAACTACTACAACCACTGCTACTCCTACTACTACTGCTGCTGCTGCTATTGCTGCTGCTGCTACTATTGCCGCTACACTACTACTAGTACTTTTGCTACTCTGCTATGACAGCTACTACTACAACTATTGCTACTACTGCTACCACTGCTACAACTGCTACGGCTACTATTACTGCTATTACTACTACCACTACTACTACCACTACCACTGCAGCAACTGGTGCTACTACTACTTCTCCTCCTACTACTTGTACTACAATAGCTGCTACTACTATAACTACTACTACTCCTATTAGCACAACTACAACAACAACAACAACAACAACTACTACTACTACCACCACCACCACCACCATCACTGCCACTATTGTTGCTACTATTATTGCTCCTACTACTATTTCTCCTACTAATACCACTCCAACTACTACTACTACTATAACCACTACTGCCACTACGGATACTCCTACTACTACATCTACTACCACTACTTATACTTCTACTACTGCTACTATCGCCCCTACTATTACTACCACTCCTACTTCTACTAGTTCTACAACTACTTCTACTACATCTACTACTACAACTACTACCACTCCTGCTACTGCTTCTACTACAACCACTAATATTGTGACCATTAGTGTTGCTAATACTACTTCTACTACTACTACTGATATCACTACTACGGCTGGTATAACTACTACTACTACTACAACTACTATGACTTATGCTATAATAATAACTACTACTATTACTACTACTGCTGCTACTACTACTACTACTACTACTACTACTACTATTACTATTACTAGTACTACTACTACGACTGCTATTGCTATTACTACTACGACTACAATTTCTACTACTACTACTACTACTACAACAACTTCTCCTACTACTATTGCTTCTTCTACTTCAACTACTACTATTTCTTCTGCTACTGCTACTGCTACTACTATTACTACTGTTGTTGCTACTACAACTACCACAACTTATGCTTCTACTACTGCTACTATAGCTACCACTAGTACTGATGCTAGTACAACTACTGCTATAAATACTACTAACACTTCTATAGCTACTACTACTACTACTACTAATACTACCACCACTTCTCCTACTACTACTACTACTAATACTACCACCACTTCTCCTACTACTACTACTTCTGCTACTACTATAGCTACTACTACTGCTACTAATACTATTACTACTACTGCATCTCATATTACAGCTACTACTACTGCTTCTACTACTACAACTAATGTTGCAACTACTACTACTACTATAAATACTACTACTGCTACCACTGCTACAACTACTACTCCTAGTTCAACTACTACTGCTAATACTGCTACCACTACAACAACTACTACTACTACTGCTGCTACGACTATAACTATTACTACTGCCACCACGACTACTGCTACTATTGCTATTGCTTCTACTACTACTGCTACTACCACTCTTGATGCTTCTTCTATTACTACTTGTGATACTATCCCAATTAGTGTTGCTATTACTACTTCTTCTACAACTACAAATACTACTACTACTACTGCTACTACTTCTACTACAATATAGCTGTTATGACTACTACCATTACTACTACTAAGACAACTACTACAATAGTGACTACTACTACTACTACTTCTGCTACTACTGCTACCTGAACTACTACTACTAATACAACAACTTCTATAATTACTATTAATAGTACAACAACTACTACGACTACTATTGCTGCTACAACTACTATATCCACTACTTCTACTACTACAACTATTGTGACTACTACTACTGATACTACCATTGCTATTGCAACTATTTATGCTACTACAACTACTTCTCCAACAATAATTACTAATCCAACTACTACTGCTACTACTACTTCTAGTGCTACTACTACTATTACTATTGCACCTACTACAACTCCAACTACTACCATCACTACTTCTACTTCTACAACTACTCCTACTACGGCCACCACTGCAGCTGAAGCTGCTACTGTTGCTACTACTAATGCTACCTTTGCCGTAATTTCTAATACTACAACTAATACTACTGGTACTACTGCAACTATTATTGCTGCTAGTACTACTTCCCCCACTCCTACTACAATTTGTACTACTACAAGTACTACTACTAATGCTACTAGTAATACAACCACTATGACTACTATGGCAACTACTACTATGGTTACCACCGCTACTTCTATTACTACCATAACAACTACCGCTACTTCTACTATAACTACTACCACCACTACTACTATCAAAACTAGTGCTATTACTATTTCTACTGCTAATACAACTTTATATCCTACAACTACTACTACTACTACTACTTCTACTTCTTCTACTATTTCTCCTACTATGACTGCTACTACTACTGCTACTACTATGACTCATGCTATTGCTACTTCTACAACTAGTACTACTACTACTACTACTACAACTACCGCTACTACTGGTGCTACTACTACACCTACTTCAGCTACTACTACTGCTACTCTTGCTACTACAGTTGCTAGTACTATTACTCCTACAACCATTACTACTACAACTATTATTGCTTCTACTACTACTGTTACTTCTTGTACAACTATTACTACTACTACTGCGGCTACTACTGCCAGTGCTACTCAAACAACTAGTTCTACTATGACTATGACTGCTACAACTATTGCAAATTCTACTACTACTATTGCTACTACTACTGCCACTATTGCTACTACTACTACAACAACTACTACTACTACCCCAACTACTAAAACTACTATTACTACAACTATTACTCCTACAGCTGCTGCTACTACTTCTACTACTACTAACATTGCCACTACTACTACTCCTGCTGCTTTAGCTACTACTAATACTACTACTACTACTACTGAGACTATTGCTACTATTGTTGTTACTACTACAACAACAACACTACAACTACTACTACTACTACTACTACTACTTTTTCTGCTACTCCTACCATTACCACTAATACTACTATAACAACTCTAGTAGCTGCTGCTGTTGCTACTACTATTGCAATTTGTCCAACTACGACGACCACTACTACTATTCCTTCGACTGCTACAGCTACTACTTCTACTACTACCACTACAATAATTGCTCTTACTCCTGCTAGCGCTGCTATGTCTACCAGTACTATTACTACTAGCGCGTCTATTACCACTACAACTACTACTGCTACCACTACTACCATTACTGCTCTTGCTATTACTACAGCTACAGCAACTACTGCTACTACTACTACTACTACTACTACTACTACTACTACAACAACAACTACGTCTACTACTACCACTACTACTACTACTATCACTGCATCTACAAGAACTATTACAATAATAACTACTACTACTATTACTTTTACTGTTGCTGCTGTTACTACTACTACTGTTAGTACTACTGCGACTACAGCTGCTACTGCTGCTACTATTGCTACTCCTACTCTTACAACTACTACTATTGCTATTACTGTACAATAGCTCCTACTACTACTACTATAACTAGTACTACTACTACTATTACTACTACTACTACTACTACTACTACTACTACTACTATTACCACTACTACTTATCCTAATACTACTACTACTACTACTACTACTTCTAATACTTCAACTATAGCTACCGCTACTACTATAATTGCTGCTACTATTACGACTACAACGGCAACTCCTAATACTACTAATGTTGCTACTGCTACTACTTCTACTACTACTGCTACTCCTACTGTTACTGCTACTCCAACTAATACTACTATCGCAACTTCTACCACTGGTACTACTAGTATTACTACTACTACTATTACTTCTACTACTGCAACAACTAGTATTACTACTTCTACTATTGCTGTTGTTGTCGCTGCCACTGCTACAAGTGCAACTACTACTACTTCTGCTACTAAGGTTACTAGTACCATGACAGCTACCACTTCTTCGATTGCCACAACAACTACTGCCTCTACTACTACTACTACTATTGCTACCACCACTGCTATTACTACTACTACTGCTACTACTACAATAATAATAACTACTATTGTTGCTGCTACTACTGCCACTACTACTACCACTAATTTGACTACTAATGAAATTACTACTACTTCTGCTACTACTGCTAAAACTGCTACTGTTGCTACAACCACAACTACTAGGACTATAATTACTATTATGACTATTCCTACGGTTACTTCTAGTGCTATATCTACTGCTACTGCAACTGCTACTAGTGCTTCTACTACTACTAGTACTACTACTACTGCTACTATAGCTACTAATACTAGAATCACTACTACAAATTCCACTACTTCTCCTATGACTACTAATTGTCCAACTACTATTAGTACAACTGCTACTACCTGTCCTACTACTAGTATTCCTACCAAGATAATTTATACTACTGCTACTACTACTAATACCACTACATCTTTCTCTATAACTATTACTGCTACTAATACTACTACTACTACAACTACTACTATAATAGAATCAACTTGTACTTCTGCTACAGCGGCTACTACTGCTATAACTGCTACCACTACTATGATTTCTACTTCTGCTACTAATGCAACTACTACTATTGCTACTACTGCTACAGCTACCGCTACTACTGCAACAACTCTGACCACTACTGCTATTTCTGCCACTAATGCTACTAGTACAACTACTGCTATAAGACTGATGCTACTACTACTACTACTATTACTACTACATGACAAATTCTACTACTGCTACTATTACTACTACTACTGCTTCTCCTCCTCATACTACTACTACTAATACTATATGCACAACTACTATTACTACTGCTACAATGACTATTGCTTCTACTACTATTATTGCAACCACTACTACTACTATTACCTCGACTTCTACTACTACTACTACTACTACCAATGCAACAACTGCTAGTACAACTACTACTACTACTACTACTACTACTGCTGCTACAACTACTGCAACTACTACTAATATTGCTCGTACAACTGCTACTAGTACTTCTACTACCAATACTACTTCTTTCGCAACTATGACAGCTACTTTTTCTACTACTTCCACTACTAGTACTATTGCAACTAGTACTACTATTACTGCTGCTACTACTACTCCTCCTACAACTACAGCTGCAACTAGTGCTAGTACTACTACTACTTCTACAACTACTACGACTACTGCTACTACTACTCTAGCTACTACCACTACTACTACTACTACCACTACTTTAGCTACTACTACTGCTACTAGTTCTATAGCTACAGCTACCACTATTACAACTTTTGCCACAGTTGCTACTGCTACTACTAATACTACTACTACCACTAATCCAGCTACTAGTACTGCTACTACAACTATTACTACTACTGCTGCTGCTGCAACAACTACTACTACGATTGCTACAACAACTACTACAATTGCTACTACTGCAACTACTACTGCTACTACTAATACTACTTCTACTACTACTACTGCTAGTACTTCTGCAACTACTATTGCTACTACTTGTGTAGCTAATACTACTACTCCTACTGCTACTACTGCTACTAGTGATACTACTACTACTACAACTTCTACTACAACTTCTACTACAGCAACTGCTAGTACTGCTACTAATGCTATTGCGAATGCTACTACAGCAATAACTACTACAACTGCTATAACTACTGTCGTTGCTACTACTACTACATCAACTACTACTGCCATTACTACCACTACCACTACAACTACTACTGCAACAACAAATACTACTACTACTACTTCAGCTACTATTATTGCTGTTGTTGCTCCTTGTGCTAGTACTGCTCTATATCACCAACTACTGCTATTACTACTTCTGCTCCTTCTGCTATTACTAATAGTACTTCTGCTCCTACTGCTATTACTATTGCCACATCTACTTCTACTACCACTACTACTGCTGCTACTACTACTACTATAATAAGTACTATTGCTACTACCGTAAATTCCCCAACTAATACCACCGCTGCTACTACTACCATTATGACTACTACTGCTACAATAACTATAATAACAATGACAACAATAACAACAATAACAACAACTACTACTACTACTCCTGCTCATATTACTACTACTATTGCTACTACTACTATCACTAATACTACTAAAATAACTAATCCTACTTCTAACCCTACTACTACTACTGTGACTGCTACTGCTACAAATTCTAATAATACTACTTCTACAACTACTGATACAAGTACTACGACTTCTACTACATCTACTACAAAAACTACTACTACTACTATGACTACCAATACTAGAACTAGTACTACTACTACTAGTACAACTGCTACTCCCACTACTACTACTACTACTACTACTACTACTACTACTACTACTACTACTATTATTACTAATAATACTCCTGCTACTACTATTGTTGCTACTACTACTATGACTACTACTATGACCACTACTCTTCCTCCATCTCCTCCTCCTCCTGCTAGTACTACTGCTACTACTACTACTCTGACTATGATTACTGCTAACTCCCAAAGCTACTCCTACAGCTATTTCCGCTACTAGTACTATCACTACTACTACTACTCAGATTACGGCTACTACTACCACCAATACTTTTGCTACTTCCACTACTACTACTACTAGTACTAGTAGTAGCAACAGTAGCTGTAGTACTAGTTTAAGTAGTAGTCATAGATGTACTAGTAGTAGCAATAGTAGTAGTAGTAGCAGTAGTAGTAATAGTAACAATAATAGTGGTAATAACGACAACAGTAATAGTAGTAGTAGTAGTAGAAATGTTAGGACTAGTCGTAGTAGTACGAGTAGTAGTAGTAAGAATAGTGTTAGCTGCAATAGTAGAAGTAGTAGTAGTAGTAGTAGTAGTAGTTGGAGTAGTAGGACTAGTAGTAGTAGCAGCAGCCGAAGCAGTGACAACAACAACAGTAGTAGTAGTAGAAGTAGTAGTAGTAGTAGCAAGAGCAGTAGTAGTGATTGTCATAGTAGTGGTTATAGTGGTTGTAATAGGAGTAGTAGTGGTAGTAGCAGTAGCAAGAGCTATATGAGTAGTAGAAATGGTAGCAGTTGAAAAAGTAGTAGTAACAGTAGTAGTAGGTGTAGTAGTTATTGCAGTAGTAGTTTTAGTATTAGTAGGAGTTGCTATAGTTGTAAGATTAGTATTAGTAGTTTTAGTAGTAATAGTAGTACTATTAGTAATAGTTGTTGTAATAGTAGTAGTAGTAGTTGTTGTTGTTGTTATTATTGTTGTAGTAGTAGTAGTCGTAGGAGCAATAGTCGTAAAATTAGTATTAGTAGTTGCAAAAGCAGTAGTAGTAGCCATTGTAGTTGTAGTAGCAGCAACAACAACAATCGTAGTAGTTATTATGATAGTTCTTGTAGTAGTAATAGTAGTAGTATTAGTAGTGGTAGTTGTTGTAGTAGTAGTCATTGTAGTAGTTATTGTTGTTATTATTGTAGTAGTAGTAGTATTAGTAGTTGTAGTTGTAGTAGTAAAATTAGTATTAGCAATTGTAATAGTAGTAGTAGTAGTATTAATAGTGGTGGAGGTGGTGGTGGTAGTAGTAGTAGTATAAGTTGGAGTAGGCATAGTAGTAGCACTCGTAGGAGTAGGACTAGGAATAGTAGTAGTCATAGTAGTAGCAGAAGTAGTTCTCATTGTAGTAGTAATAGGAGGAGTGGTAGTAGCAGAAGTAGTAATAATAGCAGTAGTCATAGTAGTAGTAGTAGTAGAAGAAGTTGTGGTAGTAGCAGCAGCAACAATAGTAGTAGTAGCAGTAGCAGCTTTAGTAGTAGTAGTAGTAGTAGTAGTAGTAGTAGTAGTAGTAGTACTAGTAGGAGTATGAGTAAGAGTAGTAGTAGTTGCAGCAGTAGTAGTACTAGTAGTAGTTGTAGTAGTTGTCATAGTAGAAGTAGTAGTTGGAGTAGGACTAGGAATAGTAGTAGTTATAGTAATAGTAGTAGTAGAAGTAGTAGTAGTAGTAGTAGTAGTAGTAGTAGTAGCAGTAGTTGTTGCATTTGTAGCAGTAGCTATAGTAGTCTTAGCAATAGTAGCACTAGTAGCTATAGTAGTAGAAGCAGTCATAGTAGCAGCAGACTTTATAGTAGCAGTAGTAGCAATAGTAGATGTACAAGTAAAAGTAGTAGAAGTAGTAGTTGTAGTAACAATAGTAGTAGCAGTTGTTGTTGCAGTAGTAGTAATCGCAGTAGTAGTAGTAGTTGTTGTGGTAGCAGTAGTAGTAGTAATAGTAATAGTAGAAGAAGTAGCAGTAATAGTAGTAGAGACATTTGTAGCAGTAGAAGTAATCATTGTTGTAGTAATAGTAGTAGTATAATAAGTCACTGTAGTAGAGGTGGTTGTAGTAGAACTAGTTGAAGGAGTGGTAGTATTAAAAGCAATAGTAGATTAGTGTCAACAGTCACAGTAGTTGAAGTTGTGCTAGTAGTAGTATCAGTCATAGGAATAGTAGAAGTAGTACTAGTCATAATAGTAGTAGTAGTAGTAGTAGTAGTAGTAGTAATAGTTGAAATTGCAGCCATGATAGTAGTAGCAGTATTAGTAGTAGGATGAGAGTTAGAGTAGGAACAATAGCAGTAGTAGGAGTAGTAGTAGTTGCAAAAGGAGGAGTAGTAGTAATAGTAGTAGTAGTAGGTGTAGTATTAGTAGTGGTAGTTGTAGTAGTAATAAGAGGAGTAGGAGAAGGTGTAGTAGTAGTAGCATTAGTAGCAACAACAGTAGTAGCAGTAGTACTAGTAGTAGGAGTAGTAGAAGTAGTAGTAATAGTAGCAGTAGTAGTAGTATTCGTAGTAGAAGTAGCAGTAGTAGTAACAATAGTACTAGTAGTAGGAGTAGTAGCTGTAGTAGTAGCAATAGTAGTATTAGCAGTAGTAAAAGTAGTAGTAGTATAATAGTACTAGTGGAATCAGTAGTAATATTGGCATTAGCACTAGTAGTAGTAGTAATAGTAGTAGCAATATTAGCAGTATGAGAAGTAGAATTAGTAGCAACAACAGTAGTAGTAGTTGTAGTAGAGGCAATAGTAGTCGCGGTAGTACAAGCAGTAGCTACAGTAATAGCAATAGTAGTAGTTGTAGTAATAGTAATGGCAATAGTAGCAGTAGTGGAAGTAATTATAGTAATAGTTATTATAGTAGAAGCAGATGACATAGTAGTAGCAGTAGTTGTAGCTACAGCTAGAGTAATAGTAGGCCAGTAATAGTGTTGTAGTACTAGTAGTAGTAGGAGGAGAAGTTGTAGTAGTAGTAGTAGCAATAGGAGTAGCAGTAGTACTAGCAGTAGCAATAGGAGTAGTAATAGTACTAGCAGTAGGAGTTGTTGTAGTAATAGTTGTAGTAGTGGGAGTAATAGTAGTAAGGCAGAGGTAGTAGCAGTAGCTGCAGTAGTAGTAGTAGCAGTAGTAGTAGTGCAAGTAGTTATTTAAGTAGTAGTAGTAGTAGTCATTGCTATAGTAGTAGTAGAAGTAGTAGTAGCAGTAGTAGCAGTAGTTGCAGTAGTCGTAGAACGAGTAGAAGAGTAGTAGTAGTAGTAGTAATAGCAGTAGCAGTAGTAGCAGTAGTAGTAGTAGTACTAGTGGTAGCAAGAATAGCAGTAGTAGCAGTAGTAGTAGCAGTAGCAATAGCAGGGAAAGTATTTGAAGTAGCTAAAGTAGTAGTAGTAGTAGTAGTAGTAGTAGTAGTAGTAGTAGTAGTAGTAGTAGTAGTAGTAGCAATAGTTGTAGTGGTATAGTAGTAGTAGCAGTAGTAGCAGTAGTAGCAATCGTAGTAGTAGTAAAATTACTAGTAGAAGTAGTTGTGGAAGTAGTAGTACTAGCAGCAACAATAGTAGAAGTGGTAATATTAGTAGTTGTAGAAGCAGAAGTAGTAGCAATACTTACGACAATTGTAGTAGTAGTTGATGTAGTAGCGGCAACAACAACATTGGTTATGTAGTAGTAGTAGTAGTAATAGGAGTAGCAGTGCCTGTAGCAGTAACGGTAGCTGAAGTTATTGTCATAGTAGAAGTCAAAGTAGTAGTTGTAGCTATAGCAGTAGTGGTAGTCATTGTTGCAGTAGTAGTCATAGTAGTCATAGTAGAAGTAGTAGTAGTAGTATTAATTATTGTAGTAGTAGTAGTAGTAGTAGTAGTAGCAGCAGTAGCAGCAGCAGCAGTAGTAATAGTATTAGTAGCAGCAGTTGCAGTACTAATATCAATAGTGGAAGTAGTTGGAGAAGTCGGGTGGTAGCAGTAGCAGCAGCAGTAGTGGCAGCAGTAGTAGTAGAAGAAGTAGTAATAGTAGTAGCAGTGATAGTAATAGTAGTAGTAATAGTAGTAGTAGTAGTAGTAATTGGAGGAGAAGGAGATGAAGAGTAGTAGTAGTAGCAGAAGTAGTAGGAGCAAAAGTAGTTGTAGTAGTGGTAGCGGTAGTAGTAGTTATAATAGTAGTGGTTGGAGCAGCAATAGTACTAGTAGTAGGAGAAGTAGAGGAAGTAGCAATAGCAGTAGTAGCAATAGTAGAAGTCATGATAGTACCAGTAGAACTAGACGTAGCAGCAGTAGTTGCAATAGTAGTAGTAGTAGTAGTAATGGTAGTAGTAGCAGTAGCAATAGTACTAGCAATAGTTGTAGCTGCAAAAGTAGTAGTACTAGCAGTAGTAGTAGTAGTAATAGAAGTAGGGTAGTAGTACTAATAGTAGTCGGAGTAGATGTTGTATTAGTAGTAGTAGTAGTGGCAGCAGTAGCTACAAAAGCAGTAGTAGCAGTAGTAGTAGTAATGGTTGTTGTAACAGTATTGGAAGTAGTAGCAGTAGTGGTAGTAGTAGCAATAGTAGTTGTAGTAGTAACAATAGTAGTAGTAGTAGTAGTAGTAGTAGCAACAGCAGGAGTAGTGGTTGCTGTAGTAGTGGTAGTAGTTGTAGTTGAAGTAGTAGTAGTAGCTACAATAGGAGTAGTAGTAGTAGTAATAGTAGTACTTATAGTAGTAGTTGTACTAGTAGTTGTACCAAAAGTATTAGTAGTTGTTGTTGTAGTAGTAGTGGTCATAATAGTAGTAGCAGAAGTATTAATAGTTACAGTTGTAGTTGTAGTAGTAGCAGTAGTAGTGTTAGTAATATTAGTGGTAGTACTACTAGTAGGATATGTTGTAGTAGAAGCTGAAGTAGTAGTTGAAATAGCAGTAGAAATAGTAGTAGTAGTAGAAGCAATTATTATAGTTGTAGCAGTTGTAGCGGCAACTACAACAGAAGTAGTAGTGTTGTAGTAGTAGTAGTAGTGGCAACACCAATAGTAGTAGTAGTGTAGTAATAGTAGTTGTTGTAGTAGTAGCAGTTGCAGCAATAGTGGTAGTAGTAACAGCAGCAGCAGCAGCAGTAGTATCAGTAGTAGAAGCAGAGTAATAGTAGCAGAACTCGTAGAAATAGGAGAACTGGTAGTAGCAATAGCAATAGTAGTAGTAGTGGTAGTAGTCGTAGTAATAGCAGTAGTAGTAGTTGTAGTAGTCGTAGTACTAGCGATTATAGTGGTTGTAGTAGCAACAGTAGTAGCTGTAGTTTCAGTAGTAGTAGTAGTAGCAGTAGTAGCCGTAGTTTTACTAGTTGTAGCAGTTGTAACAGTTGTAGCAGCAGCAGAAATAGCTATAGTAATAGTAGTAGTAGTAGTAGTAGTAGTAGTAGTAGTAGTAGTAGTAGTAGTAGTAGCAGCAGCAGCAGCAGCAGCAGTAGGAGTAGCAGTAGGAGTAGCAGTAGGAGTAGGAGGAGGAACAACAGTAGGAGCAGCAGCAGCTGTAAGTAGTAGGAGTATTAGTAGTAGTAGTAGTAGTTAGTAGTAGTAGTAGTAAGTAGTAGTTAGTAGTAGTTAGTAGTAGTAGTTAGTAGTAGTAGTTAGTAGTAGTAGTAAGTAGTAGTAGTAGTTAGTAGTAGTAGTAAGTAGTCGTAGTAAGTAGTAGTAAGTAGTAGTTGTAGTAGCAGTAGTAGCAGTATTAGGAGTAGGAGTAGGAGTAGGAGTAGCAGTAGTAGCAGTTGTTAGTAGTAGTAGTAGTAAGTAGTACTAGTAAGTAGTAGTAGTAGTTAGTAGTAGTTACTAGTAGTAATAAGTAGTAGTAGTAAGTAGTAGTAGTAGCAGTAGTAGGAGTAGGAGTAGTAGGAGTAGGAGTAGCAGCAGTAGTAGTAGCAGCAGCAGCAGTAGTAGTAGTAGTAGTAGCAGTAGTAGTAGTAATGGTAAGTAGTAGTAGTAGTAATAAGTAGTAGTAAGTAGTAGTAGTAGTAGTAGTAGTAAGTAGTAGTAGTAGTAGTAGTAGTAGTAGTAGTAAGTAGTAGTAGTAGTAAGTAGTA
>RXID01001427.1:0-15451 GCA_005019695.1 Trichopus zeylanicus subsp. travancoricus | reverse complement strand
ACTACTATTACTACTACTACTAATACTACTACTAGTATTACTACTTTTACGACTACTATTACTACTACTACTACTACTACTACTGCTACTACTACTACTACAACTACTACTACTACAACAACAACTACTATTACTACTACTACTTCTCCTCCTACTACTACTTCTGCAACTACACCTACTACTACAGATACTACAATAGCCATTACTATTGCTACGACTGTTATTACTGTGACTGCTGATACTACTGCTACTACTAGTACTTCTTCTACTTCTGCTGCTACTAGTACTTCTTCTACTTCTGCTACTATGGCTTCTTCTACTAATGCTTCAACTATTATTACAGCTTCTACTACTACTTTTACTACTACTACCACTACTACTACTACAACTACTACTACTGTAGCTACTAATACTACTGCTACTACTACTACCACTACTACTATTATAACTACTACTACTACTACAACTGCTACTACTAGTACAATAATAACTACAACTACTACTACTACTGCAACTACTATTACTGCTATTATAATTACTACTACTACTATTGCGACTACAACTACTACAAAAACTGCTACACTAATGCTTCTGTTGTTGTTGCCGCTACTACTACTACTACAACAATTGCTACTAATACTACTAAAAATACTACTATTAATACTACTGCTGCTGCTGCTGCTACTACTATTACGACAACAACAACTACTTCTACTACAACCACGAGTACTACTACTTCTCCAACTGCTACTACTGCTACTCTTACTACTGCTATAACTACTACTGCTACTACTACTACAGCTACTACCACTACTGCTACTACCATTACTACTACTGCTGCTACCACCACTTCTACTACTACTATTGCTACAACAACAACAACAACAACTACTACTACTCCTTCTCCTGCTACTACTTCTAGTAATAATTCTACAAACACTAATGCTACTGCATGTGTTGTTGCTGCAACTGCTACTAATACAACTGCTGCGGCTACCGCTACTGAACTACTACAACTTCTTCCACTACTTTTGCTACTCTTGCTTCTGCTACTACAACTACTACTGCTATATCTACTACCACTATTGCTACTATTACTTCTATTGCTACTGGTACGACTATTGCAAGTACTGTTAGTACTACTGCTGCTGCTGCTTTTACTACTACTGCTGCAGCTATTGCTGCGACAACTACTACAACTACTACTACCACAACTTCTCCTCCCGCTACTACTACTATTGCTACTACTACTATAGCTAACACTACAACAGCTACAACTACTATAACTGCTACTACTACTACTACTACTACATCTACTACTACAACTGCAACCACTACTACGACTACAACTACAAATGCAACTGCTACTAGAATTATTACTACTGCAGATACTACTGCCACTACTACTGCTACTAACATTATTTCTGCATGGACTGCTATTGCTGCTACTCCTAGTACCACTACTGCAACTACTACTACCACTACTACTACTATAACTACTACGACTTCTACTACAACTACTACTACCACCACCGCCACCACCTAGACTACTACTACTACTACTACTACTACTACTACTACGACTACGACTACTACTACTACTACTACTACTACTACTACTGCTACTACTACTACTACTATTACTGAGGCTGCTGCTACAACTATTACTCTTACAACTTCTCCAACTGCTACAACAGTTGATACAAGTGTTATAGGGACTACTACAATTGCAGCTTCAACTACTACTATTACAAGTACTACTTTTATGATTACTACTACTACTACTACTATTACTGAAACTGATACTAAAACTACTACTACGATTACTGCTGCTACTACTACTACTACTACTCATACTAATACTACTGCTAGTTCTACTAAAACTACTTCTACTACTACTACTACTATTACTACTACTACTGTTACACGTACTACTACTCCTACTGCAAGTACCACTACTATTACTATAGCTTCTACTACTACTACTACTACTATCGTTACTACAACAACTACAACTGATACTACTACTACTACTACTCCTGCTGCTAGTACTACTATGACCACTTCGATTGCTGCTACTGCTACTAGTACTACTACTGCTCCTACTATAATAACAACACCAACAATTGCTACTATTTGCTACCACTACACCTTGTAGTACTACTTTACTTCTACTTCTGCTCCAATAACTACTTCTTTTAATACACTACTACTGCTACTACTACTACTCATGCTACTACTAGTACAATGACCACCACTTCTACTACTAATAGCTCTACTACAACAACTACTATTGTTGCTGCTATAACTACACTACTACTAAAACGACTTCTACTATTACTTCAAATACTACTACTCCTACAAATATTACAACTAGTACAACTACTACTACTACTACCTCTACTATAACTACTACTACTCATACTCCTTATAGTACTACTACTACTGCTATTATTACTACTACTATTACTACGACAACTACTACTACTAATACTACTATTGCAACTACTGCCACTATTTCTACTCCTACTCATAAAACAATTTCTACCATTACATCACCTACTAGTATTATTAACGCTACTACTACTACTACTACCACTACTACTACTGCGACTACTACAACTGCCTCTTCTACTACTACTATTACAACAACAACTACTACTACTCCTACTGCCAATATGACTACTTGTACTCCAGCTACTACTACTACAACTCCTACTTCTACTCTTGCTATTACTACTACCTATACTACTACTAATACAGCTACTACTACTACACTACAACTACAACTACTACAACTACAAGCGTTATTGTTGCTACTCCAACAACTACTGCCATCACTACTACTACTACTACTACAACTACTCCAACTATTTCTACTACCACTACTACAACTACTACTACTACCTCTACTACGACTAATGCTACTACTACAAGTACTCCTACTGCTACTACAACAACTCTTTCTAATACTACTACTAGTACTACTATTGCTGTAGCAAGTTAATCTACTGCTACTACTACTAAACAACTTCTACTACTACTAGTACTCCAATACCTACAACTACTTCCACAAATACTATGACTCCTCCTCCTGCCATAACGATAACTATCAACACAAGTACTACTACCGCTACTAGTACTACCACTACTACTACAATTACTACTACTACTAATGCTGCTATTCCTACTACTACTACTGCTACTACTATTACTACTACTACTACTACTACTAATATTAATACTACAACAACAATAACAACTATTATTACTACAACCGCTACTTTGACAACTACTACAACTACTACCAGTACTACTACTACTCCAACTACGGCTACTGCTACTACTACTACCCCTGCTATAACTACTACAACTTCTACTGCTACTGCTACTACTGCAACTACCTCTACTACTACTAATATAGCTACTACTACTATACTACTACAACTACTACTACTAGAAGCACTGCTCCAACTCGAACAACTACTACTATTACTATGATTATTACTTCCACTACTACTACTACCACTACAAACACACCAACTATTACCAGTACTACTACTACTACTACTACTACTACTATTACTACTGCTACTATGACTACTACGTCTACGACCACTATTGCTACAACTACTAGTACTCCTACTGCTTCAACAACTACTCTTACTAATACTACAACTAGTACTACTACTACTATTGGTACTTCTTCAACTGCTACTACTCATAATACTACTACTACAACTACAGCTGCTATGACTACTATTGCTTCGGCTACTCCTACTACTACTAGTACTACTACTGCTATTAATACAACTAGAACTACTGCTGCTACTACTACTACTACAATAATAACTGCTACTACTACTACGACTACAACTTCTAGTACTACTTCTACATCTACTTCTACAATAACTACTAACACTACATTACTACTACTACTAGTACACTCCTTCTACTGCTGCCCAGTAGGCTGGAGGAGGCATGTTCATCATCCCAGAGCAGCTGGGCCTATTCAATGACGCCTTCAGTAGGTGGGAATCCATTACAAGGAACCACATTGCAAGCCAAGCATTTACTGACCCACGGGACAAACTGGAGTATATTGAAAATCTCTAGTATAATGACTACTACTACAACTACTGCAACCACTACTACTACTACAACTACCTTTACTGCTGCTACTGCTGCTACAGCGACAACAACTACACTACTACAAAAACTACTTACACTCTTACTTCAACTACTACTACTCCTACTATTATTACTACTAGTATTACTACAACAGTCGCTACTACTTCTACTTCAACTACTACTACTGCTACTACTTCTTCTACTACTACCACAACTGCAATTACTACTACTATTACTACGATAACTACAATAACTACTACTACCTTTACTACTATGACTACTACGACGACTACTTCTTCTACTACTAATACACCTACTACTACTACTTCGTTACTATTACTACTATTAATACTCCTTCTACTACTACTCCTCCTACTTCTACAACTACTTCTTCTCCTAATATTGTGATTCCACCTCCTACCATAACTACAACTACAAATACAAGTTTTACTATTGCTAATAGTACTACTACTACAACTATTACTACCTCTACCTCTACTACTACAATTACTACTACTACTACTACTACTACTACTACTACTACTACTACTACTACTACAGCTGCTGCTACTACTACTGCTACTACTAATACTACTACTACCACTATTGCTACTACTAAAACTACTACTACCACTATTGCTACTACTAAAACTACTACTACTAATACTACTACTACCACTATTGCTACTACTAAAACTACTACTACCACTATTGCTACTACTAAAACTACTACTACCACTACTACTCCTACTACTATAATAACTACTACTACTGCTACAGTGACAATAGCTACTTCTACTACTACTACAGCTACTACCAGTACTAATACTACCCCTGCTACTGTTAGTACTACTACTACTGCTGCTACTATTGCTATTACTTCTATTACTACTAAGACAACTACTACTACCATACTACTACACAACTACTACTACAAGCGCTGCTACTACTCCGACCACCACTATTATTACTACTCTGAATACTACCACTACTACTACTACTACTGCTGCTATGACTGCTTCTCTTACTATTACTATAATGACAACTATGTCCAATTCCACTACTGGTACTACTACTAGTACTCCTACTACTACTGCAAGTACTCTTACTAATACTACTATCAGTGCTACTACTATTGCTACTTCATCTACTACTTCTACTACTACTACTAATACTACTACTACAACACTACTATGTGATTCCTCCTCCTACTATAACAAAACTACCAATACTACAACTGCTACTACTACTACTACAACGACAATAACAATAACAACAACTACTACTACTACTATTACTACCACAACAACAACAAAAACTACTACTATGACCACTACTACGATTACTACTACTACTGTAACAACTACCAATACAACCAATACTACCACTAATACTACAACTACTACTACTGTTGCTACAACTACTACTGTTACACATTCTACTGCTACTACTACTACTACTACTCATATTACTTCTACTATTGCTACAACTACTTTTGCTACTATTGCTACTACTATTATAACTAATACTCCAACTACTGCTATTACTACTGCTACTATTACTATTATTGCTACTTCCGCTACTGCTGCTACCACTACCACTACCACTACCACTACAACTGCAACTCCTACGACTACTACTACTTCTTTTGCTACTCCTATTACTCCTCCTCCTCTTACTATTACAACATTGCTAATAATACTTCTGTGACTAGTACAATGACTACTACAACTTCTACTTTTGCTACTACTATTCCAACTCCATCCCCTACTTCTGCCACTATTCCAAATACTACAACTTCTTCAACTGCTACTATGACTTCTACTACTATAACAACTACAACTGCAACTACTACTATTACAACTACTACCACTACTACTACTACAACTACTACTATGACTACTACTAGTTGTGGTAATAGTAATAGTTGCAGTAGTTATCTTGACTGTAGTAGTTGTAGTAGCAAAAGTAGTAGTGGTAGTAGTAGTTGTTTTTGTTATTGTTGTAGTAGTAGTAGAAGTAGTACCAGAAATAATCGCAAATGTGGTGTTAGTAGTAGAAGTAGTAGCAGTTGTAGTAGTAGTAGTTGTTGTAGCAATAGTAGCAGTAGCAGCAGTAGTAGTAATAATAATAGTAGTAGTTGTTGTAATAGCGTTAGTAGTAATAGTAGTGGTGGTGGTAGTAGGAAAAGTAGTAGTAGACACTGTTGCAAAACTAGAAGTAGTAGTTCAAAAAGTAGAAGCATAAGTTGTTGTAGTAGTAATAGAAATTATAGCTGTATTAGTAGTTGTAGTAATAGTGCTAGTAGTAATAGTAGTAGTAGTAATAGTTATACTAGCAACAACAACAGCAGTAGTAGACATAATAGTTGTAATAGTTGTCGTAGTAGCAGGATTAGTAGTAGCAATTGTAGTGGTAGTAGTAGCAGCAGTAACTGTAGCAGTAGTGTAAGACTAGTTACAATTGTAGTGGTTACATTAGTAGTAGTAATAGCAGCAGTAGAAGCAGTAGTTGTAGTGGTAATAGCTGCATCAGCATTAGAAATAGTAGTAGTAGCAGTTACAGTAGAAGTAGTAGTAGTAGCAGTAGAAGGAGGAGAAGCAGTAGTTTTAGTAGTAGTATTAGCAGCAGCATTAGTAGTAGTAGTAGTAGTAGCTGTAGTAGTAGTAGCCGCTGTAGTACTAGTAGTTGCCATAGTAGTAATAGTAGTAGCAATAGTAATAGTAGTAGTAGCACTAGTAGTAGTAATAGTTGTTGTAGTATTAGTAGTAGCAATAGCGGTAGTAGCTGCTGCTGCATCAATAGCAGTAAGTAGTAGTAGTTGCAGCAGTAGTACTAGTAGTTAAAATAGCAATTGTAGTACTAGTAGTAGTAGAACCATCAGAAGTAGAAGTTGTGGCAGCCATAGGATTAGTAGTAGTAGTAGTAGTAGTAACAATAGCAACAATAATTGTAGTAGTGTTAGTAGTACTACTAGTAGTAGTAGTAGAGTAGTGTTTGTGGTAGTAGTAGCAGCAACAGCGGTAGAAGCAGTTGTCATAGCAGTAGTAGCAAAAGTAGGTGTCGTAGTTATAGTGGTAGTAGTAGTAGCAACAGCAGTATTAGTAGTTGTAATAGTAGTAGTTGTAGTATTAGTAGTGGTAGTAGTAGTCATGGTTGTACGCCTTGAAGTCAGAGTAGTAGTAGCGCTAGTAGTAGTAGTATTATGAGTAATATTAGTTGGAGTAGTTGTAGTGGTAGTCGTAGTTGTAGTAGTAGTAGTTATTTTGATTGTAGTATTAGCAATAGAATTAGTAGCAGTAGAAGTAGTTATAGTAATAGTAGTAGTTGTAGTATTTATAGTAGTAGTAGTAGCAGCAGCAGCATTTCTGACAATAGCAGCAATTGCGGTAACAGTAATAGTAGTAGCAGCAGTAGTAGTGATTGTAGTGGTAGTAGTAGTAGTAGTAGTAGTAGGATCAGTAGTACGCAAAGGAGTAGAAGCAGTAGTGGTAGTAGTACTAGTCAAAATAGAAACGGTAGTCGGTGTAAGGGTAGGAATGAACTAGTTGTACTACTAGTAGTGGTAGTAGTAGTAGCTGTAGCAGTATGAGTAGTAGTAGCAGTTGTAGTTGTAGTATTAGTGGTAATGGTGATAGTAGTAGTAGTCGTAGTAGTAGTACTAGGTGTTATTCTTGTTATATTAGTAGTAGCAGTAGCAATTGTTGTAGTAGTACAGGTACTAGTAGTAACAAAAGATGTAGTTGTAGTAGTAGCAGTAGTAATAGTAGTAGTAGTTGTTGTTGTTATTGTTGTTGTTGTAATAGCAGTCATAGTAGGAGTAGTATTATTATTAGTATTAGTAGTTGTAGCAGTCACTGTAGCATCAATAGTAGTAGTACTAGAAAAAGGAGTACTAGTAGGAGTACTAGTAGTAGTAGTAATAATAGCAGTAGTAATAGTTGTTGTTGTAGTTATATTAGTAGTAGTTATTGTGCTGATGGTGATGGTAGTAGTAAAAGTAGTAGCAGAAGTAGAAGTAGTAGTAGTAGTTGTAGTAGTAGTAGCTATAGTGGTAGAAGCAGTAGTAGCAATAGTACCAGTAGTAGTAGTCGCAGTCATAGTAATTGTACTAGTAGTAATAGTAGTGGAAGTTGTAGTTGGAGTATTAGGAGGACGAGGAGTAGTAGTAGTAGTAACAGTTGTAGCAGCAGTAGTAGTATCAGTAGCAGTAGTAGTAGTTGTTGTACGAATAGTAATTGTATTAGTAGTTGTTGTACTAGTAGTAGCAGTAGGAGTAGAAGTTGCGGTAGTAGCTGAAGTTGCCGAAGTAGTAGTAGAAGCAGGAATAGTAGTTGGAGTAGTAGTTGTTGTGGTGGTGGTTGTAGTAGTATTAGTAGTAGTAGTAGTAACAATATTAGTAGTTGTCATTTTAGTTATGCTGGTAGTAGCAACAACCGTAACAGCAACAGTAGTGGAAGTAGTAGAGGTAGCAGAGGTTGTTTCAGTAGTACTAGTAGTAGTAGTAGCAGCAGCAGTAGTAGCAGTAGCAATAGGTGTACTAGTTGTAGTAGTAGTAGTAGCAGTAGTGGTAGGAGTAGTAGAAGTTGTAGTGGTAGTGGTAGAAGTAGTACCTGCAGCAGTAGTAGTAGCTATTGTTGTAGTTGTAGCAGCAGTTGAGGTAGTGGTTGTTGAAATTATAGCTGGAGTATTAGGAATAGTAGTAGTAGGAGCAGCAACAGTAGTTGTAGCTATAGCTGTAGTTAGGGTGGTAGTATTAGTAGCAATCATAGTTGTATTAGTAGTAGTAGTCATAGTGGTAGTAGTAGTCAGAATAGTAGTAGTAGTAGTAGTAGAAGTAGTAGCAGTAGTTGAGTATTAGTTGTAGTAGTCATGCTTGTATTAGGAGTAGCAACAGAAGTACCAATAGTAGCAGTCACAATCATAGTAATAGTTGTAGCAGTAGTACTAATAGTGGTAGTTATAGTTTGAGTATTAGGAGGAGGAGTAGTTGTTGTTGTAGTAGTAGTTTTTGTAGTAACAGTAGTACTAGAAGTAGTAGTCGCAATCGTAGTAATAGTAGTTATAGTAGTAGTAGTGGAAGTTGTAGTTGGAGTATTAGGAGTAGTATGTGTAGTAGTAGTAGCAGTTGTAGCAGTAGTAGTAATAATAGTTGTAGTAGTAGTAGCAGTAGTAGTAATAGCAGCAATAGTAGTAGTAGTAGAATAGTAGTAGCTGTAGTAGTAGTTGTTGTAGTAGCAGTAGTAGTAGGAGTTGCAATAGTAGTAGTAGTAGTAGTAGTAGTAGTAGTAGTAGTTGTAGTAGTAACAACATTAGTAGTACTAGTATTAGTAGTACTGGAAGTAGCAGTTGTTGTAGTAGCAACAACCGCAGCAGCAGCAGTAGAAGTAGCTGAAGTAGTTTCAGTAGTAGTAGGAGGAGGAGTAGTAGTAGAAGTAGGTGTAGCAGTAGCAGGAGTAGTAGTAGGACTAGCAGTAGTAGTGGTAGTAATAGTTGTAGGATTAGTAGTAGTAGTTGTAGTACTATTAATAGGTGTTTTAGTTGTAGTACTAGTAGTAGAAGTAATGGCAGGAGTAGCAGAAGTAGGAGTAGTAGTTGTAGTTGTAGTAGTAGTTGTAGTAGTAACAACAGTAGTATTAGTAGTAGCTGAGAGAGTAGTAGCAGTGGTAGAAGTAATAATAGTTGTAGTAGTAGTAGTGGTAGTACATGTGTTAGTAGTAGTTGTTGTTGTAGTAGTCAAAGATGTAGGAGTTGTAGTAGTAGTAGCAGCAGCATTAACAGCAATAGTAATAGTAGCAGCAATAGTAGTAGTAGCCGCAATAGTAGTGGTAGTAGTAGTAGCAATAGTGGTAGGAGTAGTTGTAGTAATAGTACTAGTAATAGTAGTTATTGTAATACTAGTTATAGTAATAGTAGTAGTAGTAGTAGTAGTAGTAGTTTGAGAAGCAGTAGCGGTAGTAGTACTCACAGCAGCAGCAATAGTAGCGATGGCAGAAGCAACGACAGCTCCAGTAGTAGTGGCAATTGTCGTTGTACTAGAAATAGTAGTTGTTGCAACTATAGTAGAAGCAGTATTAGTTGTAGTACTAGTAGCAGTAGTAGTATTAGTAGTTGTAGTAGAAGCAACTAAAGTAGCAGTAGTAGTCGAAGTAGTAGTAGTTGTAGTTATTGTAGTAGTCATAGTAGAAGCAGTAGCTACTGCTATAGTAGTAAGTAATAGTGGCAGCAATATAATGGAAGTAGCAATAGCTATTGTAGTAGTATTAGTGGCAGCAGCAGCAACAATAGCAGGAGTACTTTTAGCACTAATAGCAGTAGTGGTATTAGTAGTAGTGGTGGTGGCAGCAGTAGCAATAGTAGTAGCCGTAGTCGCAACAGTTGCAGCATTAGTAGTAGTTGTATTATTAGATGTACGAGTAGTAGCGATAGTAGCAATAGTAGTAGTAACAGTAGTGGCGGTAGCAGTAGTAGTGGTAGTGGTAGTAGAGGTAGTAGTAGTCGCAGTAGTAGTAATTGTAGTGGTAGTCATAGCAGTGGTAGTTGCTGTAGTAGTAGTAGTAGAAGTAGTAGCAGTAGTTCTAGCAACAATAGTAGTAGTAGAAGCAGTAGTAGAGGTAGTAGTAGTAGTCGTCGTCGTAGTAGTAGTAGTAGTAGTTGTTGTTGTTATTGTTGTTGTTGTTGTTGTTATTGTAGTAGTAGTAGTAGAAGTAGTAGTAGCAATAGTAGTAGTAGCGGAAGTAGTAGTTGTAGTAGCAGTAGCAGTAGTAGTAATAATAGTAGTAGTAGTAATAGTGTTAGTAGTTGTACTAGTAGTACTTGTAGTAGCATAATTACTAGCAGACACTGTTGCAGAACTCGAACTAGTAGTTGCAGAGGTAGTAGCAAAAGTGGCAGTAGTAGTAGTGAAAATTATAGAAACAGTAGTAATAGTAGTAGCAGCAGCAGCAGTAATAGTCATAGCACTAGTGCTAGTAGTTTAGCAGTTGTAGTAATAGTTATATTAGCTGCAACAGAAGTAGTAGTAGCCATACTAGTAGTAAAGTTACTAGTAGAAGTAGCAGGATTAGTAGTACTAGCAGTAGTGGAAGTAGCTGCAATAGCAATAGTGGTAATAGTTAATAGTAGTTGTAGCAGTTGTAGTAGTACAAGTTGCAGAAGCAGTACTACTAGTAACAGTAGCAATTGTGGAAGTAGTAGCAGTAGTACCAGCATAAGTAGTAGTTGTAGAAGTTGTAGCAATAGTAGTAGTAGTAGTAGGAACAATAGAAATAGCAATAGCAGAAGTATTAGCAGTAGTAGTACGAGCAGTATTGGTTGCTGTAGTAGTAGCAACAGTAGTAGTAGAAGTAGTAGTTGTAGCAATAATAGCAACATCAGCATTAGTAGTAGTAGCAGTAGCAGTTGTAGTAGTAGTAGTTGTTGTTGTTGTTGTAGCAGTAGCAACAGCTGCAGCATTAATAGTAGCGGTAGTAGCAATTGTAGTTGTTGTTGTAGCAGTAGCAACAGCTGCAGCATTAATAGTAGCGGTAGTAGCAATTGTAGTGGTTGTTGTAGTAATAGTAGTAGTAGAAATAGTAGTAGTAGTTGCCATAGTAGTAATAGTAGGAGCAGCAATAGTAGCAGCAGCAGCAGTAGTAGTAGTACTAGTAGCAGCAGCAGGAGTAGTAGTAGTAGTAATAATAATAATAGTAGTAGTAATAGCAGCAGAAGTAGTTGTTGTACTAGTAGTAGCAGTCGTCACAGTAATAGTAGTTGCTGTAGTGGTAGTAGTAATAGTAGCTGTATTTCTAGTAGTAGCAGTAGTGGTAGTAGCTGTTGTTGCAACAGTGGCAATAGTAGTAATGATAGTAGTAGTAGTAATACAAGTCGTAGCAGAAGTACTAGTAGTAGCAATTGCAGTTGTTGTACTAGCAGCAGTAGTACAGTCAAAAGTAAAAGTTAAAGTAGCCTAGCAATAGTAGTAGTAGTACTAACAATAGCAAAAACAATTGTAGTAGTATTAGTAATAGTTGAAGTAGTAGCAGAGAAGTGGCTGTGGTAGTAGCAACAGTAGTTGCAGCAGAATCAATAGTCATAGCAGCAGTAGCGAAAGCAGGAGTAGTAGTTATAGTGATAGTAGTAGCAACACCAGCAGTATAAGTGGTTGTAATAATAGTAGATGTAGTATTTGTAGTAGTAGTAGTAGTCGTAGTAGTAGTTGCTTTTGTTGTTGTATGAGTTGCCATAGGAGTAGTAGTAGCACAAGATGTAGTAGTATTTGGAGTAGTAGAAGCAGGAGTAGCAGTAGTAGTACTAGAAGTAGGTGTAGCAGTACCACTACTACTACTACTACAACAACTACTACTACTACCACCACAACTACAACAACAACTACTGCTACTATTACTACTACTACTACTACTATTACTACTACAATTACTACTACTATTACTACTATTAGAACTACAACAACAACTACTACTACAACTACTACTACGACTAGTACTACTACTACTACAACTAGAACTACTACAACTACTACTACTGCTATGACTACTACTACTACAACTGGTACTACAACTACTACAACAACTACTATTTCTAGTACTACAACTACTACCACTACAACTACAACTACAACAACAACAACTACTACTAATACTTCTACAACAACAACAACAACAACAACAACAACAACTACTACTACTACTACTACTACTACTAGTACTGCTATTACGACTACTACTATCACTTCTACTACTACAAGCACTATTACTGCTACTTCTTCTACTATTACTACTACTACAACTATTACTACTACTACTCCTATTACTACAACTATTACAACTATTACAACTACAACAATTACTACTACTATAACAACAACTACTACTGCTACAACCACTACAACTATTACTACTACCACTACTATTATTATTACAACATCTACTACCGCTACAACCACTACAACTATTATTACACTTACAACTACCACTATAACAACAACAAGAAGAACAACAACTACTACTACTACTACTACTGCAGCTGTTGTTGCTGCTGCTGCTGCTTCTACCACTACTAATACTACAACTTTTACTACTACTACTGCTGCTGCTGCTACTAATACTCCTACAAGTATTACATATACTACTACTACTACTACTACTACCACTACCACCACAACTACTACTACTACTACTACTACTACTACAACTACTACTACTACTACGGTTACAGCTACTATTACTACTACGACTACAACTACAACTACTACTACTACTACTACTGCAGCTGTTGTTGTTGCTGCTGCTGCTTCTACCACTACTAATACTACAACTTTTACTACTACTACTGCTGCTGCTGCTGCTACTACTCCTACAAGTATTACATATACTACTACTACTACAACAACTACCACTACCACCACAACTACTACTACTACTAATACAATTACTACTACTACTACTACTACAACTACTACTACTACTATGGCTACAGCAACTACTACTACTACGACTACAACTACAACAACTACTACTACTACTGCTGCGACTACTACTACTACTGCTGCTGCTACTACTACTATTATTACTTCTACAACAACAACTACTACTAATACTACTACCACTACTACTACAACAACAACAACTACTACTACTATTACAATTACTACCACTATTACTGCTATTACTACTACTACTACTACCACCACCACCGCTACTGTTGCTAATACTAGTACTACTAGTACTACTACTACTACTACTACTACTACTACTACTACGACTACTACTACTACAGCTACTACTACTACTACTACAGCTACTACTACTACTTCCACCACTACTACTACAACAACAACAACTACTGCTACTACAACTAATACTACTATTATTACTGCTACTACCACTCCTACTACTACTGCTACTACTACTGCTACTACTACTACTACTATTACTTCTACTACTACTGCCACCATCACTACTACTACTACAACTACTATAACAACATCAACAACAACCACTACTACTACTCCAACTACTACTAGAACTACTACTACTACTACTTCTGCTACTGCTACGACAACAACTACTACTACTACTATAACAACTACACCAACTACTACAACTACTACAAGTACTACAATAACAACAACAACAACTACTACTACTACTACTACTACTACAACCATTACAACTACTACTACCACTACAATTACGACTTTTACAATTACCACTACTATTACGATTACTGCTACTACGACAGTAGCTACTTCCACCACTACTACTGCTATTACAACAACTACGACTACTACTAGTATTACTTCTACTACTGTTACTAGTGCAAGTACTACTACTACTACTACTACAACAACGACAACAACAACAACAACAACAACAACTACTACTACTACTACCATACAACTATTATTTTTGCTACTACTCCTATTACTACTACTGCTACTGCTACTACGGCTACTACTATTACTTCTTCTACTACTACTACTTCTACTACTACTACTTCTACAACTACTACTACTCCTACTACTACTATAACAACAACAACAACTACAACTACTACTAGAACTACTATTGCTACTGCTGCTACTACAACTACAACAACGACGACTACTACTACTACTATTACTAGTACTACAACTACTACAAGTACTACAACAATAACAACAATAACAAGTACTACTACTACAACAACTACTACAACGATTACTACTGCTACTACTACAATTACTACTATTACTATTACTACTAATATTACGATTAGTACTATTACAACAACAACTACTCCTACTACTACTACTACTACTAGTACTACTACTACCACCACTACTACTATGATTACAACAACAACTACTACTATTACGAATACTACTACTACTATTACGACTACTACTACTACAATTACAACTACTACGACTACGACAACAACTACTGCTGCTACAACAACAACAACAACAACTACTATTACTACTACTACTATTTCTACAACTACTACTACCACTATAACAACAACAACAAGAAGAACAACAACAACTACTACTACTACTACTGCAGCAGCTGCTGCTGTTGCTGCAGCTTCTACCACTACTAATACTACATGTTTTACTACTACAACTACTGCTGCTGCTGCTGCTACTACTACTGCTGTTAAATATACCACTGCTACTACTACTACTACTACCACTACTACTACTACTACTACTACTACTACCAACACAATTACAACAACTACTACTACTGCTACTACTACTACTACTACTACTACTACCACTACTACGGCTACGGCTACTACTACAACTACAACTACAACTGCTACCACTACTACT
>RXID01001423.1:0-61097 GCA_005019695.1 Trichopus zeylanicus subsp. travancoricus | reverse complement strand
GTAGTTATTGTAATTGTAGTAGTAGTTAGAGCAATAGTAGTAGAATTAGGAGTAGTAGTAGTAGTAGTAGTAGCAAAAGCTCTAGTACTAATAGTAGTTGTAGTGAAAGTAGTAGCCGTAGTACCATCAGTAGTAGCAGAAGTAGTTGTAGCAGATGTAGTAGTAGAAGTAGTAGTGGAAGTAGTAGTAGTGTAGTTGCGGTAGCTGTACTAGTAGTAGTATAAGTAGAAGGAGAAGTAGAAGTAGTAATAGTTGTAATAGTTATAGCAGCAAAAGCAGCAGGAGTAGTAGTAGTAGTAGAAGTAGTAGTAGTACTACTACTAGTAGTAGGAGTTGTTATAGTAGTACTACTACTAGTAATATTACTTCTACTACTACTACTACTACTATTCTTAGTCCTAATATTACTGCTACTAATTCTATTATTACAACTATTACTACCACTACAACTATTACGATAACAACTTCTACTACTACTTATTTTACCACTAGTACTGCTCCAACTATTGCAACTTTGACTACAACTGCTTATGCTATACCTACTACAACAACTACTACTATAGTTGTTATTGCTGCTGCTACTACTACAACTACATCAACAACTACTACTACAACAACTACTTCTTCTACTAATACTACTACTACTACTCCTACTCCTACTACTACTACTATGACTACTCCTACTAGCACTACTATGACTACTACAACTCCTACTCCAACTCCTACCCCTACTACTCTGAATTCTATAACTATGACTACACCTACTACTGCTGCTACTACTGTCACTGCTACTATTAGTACTACTATAACTACTACTACTCCTTTTAATACTACTACTGTAGCTGCTCCTCTACTACTGCTGCTACCGCTGCTACTGCTTCGATTACTAGTACAACAGCCATTACTACTAATGCTACTACTACTACTAATACTACTATTACTAAAACTACTACTACTAATACTACTTCGGCTACTACTACTAACACTACCACCACTACTACTAATCCTCCTGCTATAACTACTGCGGCTTCTGCTACTACTTCTACTACCACTACAAATCTTGGTATTAATAATTCTACTACTACTACTCCTACTACTACTACTACTACTACTACTACTACTACTACTACTACTACTACTACTACTAATGCTACTACTTTTGCTACAGCTACTGGTACTAATACTACCATTACCACTTCTTGTATATCTACTACTACTACTGCTCTAATTTCTCCTACTAATATTACCACTGCTGCTATTGCTACAACTACTAATGCCGCTCTTGCTGGTACTTGTACTACTACTACAAATACTACAAGTAGCGCTACTACCACTACTTCTACTATCACTACTACTTGTACGAGCACGGCCACTACTACTTCTGCTGTCACAACTACTATTGCTACTACTACTTCTCCTGCTACTACTACTACGATGACTACTACTACTACTGCCACTACTACTTCTGCTACTACTACTTCTAATGCTATTGATGCTACTACTTAGACAACTATAATAACAACAACTACTACAACTATGACTACTACACTACAACTACCACTGCTACTACTGTTGTTGTCGCTACTACTACTACTACTACTACTACTACTCCTGCTACTACCACTACTAATACTACTACTTTTGCTACTCCTATTTTGACTATTACTACTATTGCTATTACTTCGGGTACTGCTACTACAACTTCTGCAATTACTCGTACCACTTCTACCACTATTACTACTACTACAACAACAACTACTACTTCTACTACTAGAAGTACTACTACCACTTCTACTACTACCACTACTGCTACTAATGCTACTGCTACTAGTACTCCAACTACTACTACTAGTCCTACTCCTACTAATATTACTCCAACTACTACTATAGTTATTACTACAGCTAACTACTACTACTATGACTACAACTACTACTACAATAATAACTACTACTACTACTACTACTACTACCAATTCTATTACCATAACTGCTACTCCTACTCCTTTTACTATTGCCACTACTACTACTGCTCTAACTCCTACTACTACTACTATTACAACAACAACTACTACTACTCCAACTTCTATTATTACTACTACTACTATTGTTCCCGCTGCTACTGCTACTACCACTACTACTACTAATGCTATTATTGTTACTGCTACCACAACTACTACAACTCCTACAACTTCACCTACTACTACTACTACTGCTACTAATACTTCTACTACTTCTACTGTTGCTGTTGTAGCTCCAAATGTTGTTGCTGAGACGGCTACTACTACAACTACCACTGCTATACCCACAACAACTATTATTGCCACTACTACTACTACACCACTAATGCTACAGTATCAACTACTACCACTGCTAGTACTATTGGTATTACTTTTGCTGCTACTACTACTGCTATTGCTATTACACTACTATTACTACTACTATGACTACTATTGTTACTTCTACTACTATTGTTACACTACTACTATTACTTCTACTACTATGACTACTACTAATACTGCTATCACTACTACTACAACCAATACTAGCACTACTGCTACTGCTGGTATGGCTGCTGCTACTACTACTACTACTGTTGTTGCTACAATTGCTAATACTACTACTACTACTACTACTACTATTGTTGCTACTATTGCTAATACTACTACTACTACTCCTACTACTACTGTTACTACTACTACAACTAGTGCTACTACTAGTATTATACTGCTATTGCTACTACTACTACTACTACTACTTCTACTACTTCTACTGTTGCTGTTGTAGCTCCAAATGTTGTTGCTGAGGCTGCTACTACTACAACTACCACTGCTTTACCCACAACAACTATTATTGCCACTACTACTACTACACCACTAATGCTACAGTATCAACTACTACCACTGCTAGTACTATTGGTATTACTTTTGCTCTTACTACTACTGCTATTGCTATTACACTACTATTACTACTTCTACTGCTGCTGATGCTACTGATGCTACTGCTACAACTATAACTACTATTGCTACTATTGCTTCAGCTACTACTAGAACTATTGTAGCTACTATTGCTACTACAAGTGCTACTACCACGACTATTGCTACTTCTACTCCTACTAATACTATTACTGCTACCACTATTGCTGTTACTACTACTATTACTTCTACTACAGCTATTGCTACTACTACTACTATTATGGGAAAAGTAGTAGTAGTTGTTGTAATTATAGTAGTAGTTAGAGCAATAGTAGTAGAATTAGGAGTAGTAGTAGTAGTAGTAGAAGCAAAACCTCTAGTACTAATAGTAGTTGTAGTGGAAGTAGTAGCCATAGTACCATTAGTAGTAGTAGAAGTAGTTGTAGCAGATGTAGTAGTAGAAGTAGTAGTGAAAGTGGTAGTAGTGTAATTGCGGTAGCAGTACTAGTAGTAGTAGAAGTCGAAGGAGAAGTAGAAGTAGTAATAGTAGTAATAGTTATAGCAGCAAAAGCAGCAGGAGTAGTAGTAGTAGTAGAAGTAGTAGTAGTACTAGTACTAGTAGTAGGAGTTGTTATAGTAGTTGTAGCAGCAGTAGCAGTAGTAGTATTAATAGTGTCAGTAGCAATAGCAGTAGCAGCAGTAGTAGTAGCTTTAGTAGTACCAGTTATGCTAGTAGTAGTAGAAATAGTAGTTGTAGTAGCAAAAGCAGTAGTAGTATAAGTAGCGGCAACAACTATAGTAGTAGCAATAGTAGTAGTGGTAGTAGTAATGGTAGTAGTAGTAGTAGTAGTAATGGTGGTAGTAGTAGTCATAGAAGTAGTAGTAGTAGAATTAATAATAGTACTATTAGTAGTCGTAGTAGTAGTAGTAGTAGTAGTAGTAGTAGTAGTAGTAGTAGTAGTAGAAGTTGTAGTAGTAGTAGGAGTAGCAGTACGCGTGGCAACCGAAGTAGTTATAGCAGTAAGAAGAGTAGTAATAGTACTAGTAGCAGTACTAGTAATAGCGACAATAGTAATTGCTTTAGTGGTAGGAATAGTAGTGGTTGGGGCACTAGTTGCATTAGTAGTAGTAGAAGTTGTACTAGTAGTAGTAGTAGTAGCAGTAGCAGTAGTACATATAATAGGAGTTGTAGTAGTAGCAGTAGTAGTAATATTAGTTGTAATAGTAGTAGCAGTAGTAGGAGTAGTAGTTTATGTATTAGTAGTAGTAGTAGTAGTAGTAGTAGTAGTAGTAGTAGTAGTAGTAGTAGCAGAAGGAGTAGTAGCAGCAGTAGCAGCAATAGTAGTAGTAAGAAAAGTAATAGTAGTAGGAGTAGTAGTAGTAGTAGTAGTTGTTGTTAGTGTAGTAGGAGTAAAAGTAGTTGCAGTAATAGTTGTAATTTTAGTAGTAGTAGTTGTTGTTGTAGTATAGCAGCAACATCAAGTGTAGTAGTAGTTGTAGCAGTTGTCGTAGTTGTTGTAGTAGTAGTAGTAGCAGTAGTTCTAGTAGTAGTAGTTGTAGCTATCGTAGTAGTAGTGGTAGCTATCGTAGTAGTAGTGGCAGTAGTAGTAGTAGCAATAGTAGTAGTTGTACTAGGAGTAGCAGCAGCAACAGTCATATTAGTATGAGAAGTAGTAGTAGTTGTTATTGTTTGTAAAGTTGTAGTAGTAGTTATTGTTGTAGTAGTTGTAATTGTAGTAGTAGTTGTAGCTATAGTAGCAGAATTAGGAGGAGTAGTAGTAGTAGTAGCAGAATAGTATTAGTAGCTATAGTAGTAGTCGTAGTTATTGTATCTGCAGTAGTAGTTGCAGTAGCAGCAGTAGAAGTAGTAGCAAAAGCTACATTACTAATATTACTTGTAGTGGAAATAGTAGTAGTAGTACCATTAGTAGTAGCAAAGGAAGTTGTAGCAGTAGTAGTAGTAGACGTAGTAGTGGAAGTAGTACCAGTGTAATTCCAGAAGTAGCACTAGCAGTAGTAGAAGAAGTAGGAGAAGTAGTAGTAGTAGAAGTGATTGTAGTAGCAAAAGCAGCAGGAGTAGTAGTAGTACTAGTAGTAGTAGCACTAGCAGTAGTAGTAGGATTAGTTATAGTAGCTATAGCCACAATAACAATAGTAGCAGCTGCAGCAGTAGTAGCTGTGGCAGTACCAGTAGTACTAGTAGTGGTAGTAGTAGCAACAATAGTAGCAGTAACAATAATAGTAGTTATAGTAGCAGTAGTAGTTGTAGCAGAAATGCTAGTAGTATAAGTAGTAGCAACAACAATAGTAGTAGTAGTAGTAGTAGCGGTAGCAGCAAAGCTGTAGTGGTGTAGTAGTCATAGTAGAAGTAGTAGTCTTAGTTGTTGTTGTTGTTGTTGTAGTAGTGGTAGTAGTACTTGTAGAACTAGTAGCAGTAGTAGAAGCAGTAGTAGTAGTAGAAGTAGTAGTAGTACTAGTAGAAGTAGTAGTAGTAGTAGTAGAAGTAGTAGTAGTAGTAGTAGTAGTAGTAGTAGCAGTAGTAGTAGTAGATTAGTAGTAGTAGTGGTCAAGTTCTTGTTAGTAGTAGTAGTAGTTGTTGTTGTTGTAGTAGTAGTAGTTGTAGTAGTAGAAGTTGTAGTAGATGTAGGAGTAGCAGTACGTGTGGCAACCAAAGTAGTAGTAGTAGAAGTAATAATAGAAGTACTAGTAGTAGGAGGAGTAGTAATAGTACTAGTAGCAGCAATAGTAGTAGTAGCAGTATTAGTAGTTGCGACAATAGTAATAGCTTCATTGGTAGGAATAGTAGTATTTGGAGCACTAGTTGCGTTAGTAGTAGTAGTAGCAGTACTAGCAGTAGTAGTTGTTATTGTTATAGAAGTAATAGTGGTGGTGGTAGTAGTAGTAGTAGTACTAGTAGTAGTAGGAGTAGTAGTTGTTGTTGTAGTAGCAGTAGTAGTTGTTGTAGTAGCAATATTAGTTGTAATAGCAGTAGGAGTAGTAGGAGTAGTAGTTTATGTAGTAGTAGTAGTAGGAGGAGGAGGAGTAGAAATAGGACAAGTAGTAGTAGTAGCAGCAACAAGAGTAATAGTAAGAGAAGTAATAGTAGTAGGAGTAGTAGTTGTAGTAGCAGTAGTTGTTATTGTAGAAAGAGTAGAAGTAGTAGCAGTAATAGTTGTAGTTTTAGCAGCAGCAGCAGCAGCAGCAGTAGTAGTAGCAGCAGAAGTTGTAGTAGTCGTAGTAGTGGTAGTTGTATTAGTAGCAGTAGTTGTAGTCGTAGTTGTTGTAGCAATCGTAGTAGTAGTAGTAGCAGTAGTAGTAGTAATAGTAGTAGTTGTACTAGGAGTAGTAGTAGCAGCAGTCATAGTAGTATGAGAAGTAGTAGTAGTTTTATTGTGCAAAACATTATAGTAGAAGAAGTTATTGTAGTAGTAGTAGTCACAGTTGTAGTAGTAGTTGTAGTAGTAGTAGCATAATTAGGAGTAGTAGTAGCAGTAGCAGCAGTAGAAGTAGTAGCAAAAGCTCCAGCACTAATTGTAGTTGTAGTGGAAGTAGTACCCGTGTAGTTGCAGTAGTAGTACTAGCAGTTGTAGATGTAGTAGGTGAAGTTGTAGTAGTAATAGTTATTGTTGTAGTAGAAGCAGTAGTAGTAGTAGCATTAGTAGTAGTAGTAGGATTAGTTATAGTAGTTATAGCTGCAGTAGCAATAGCAGTAGTAATAGTAGTAGCTGTGGCAGTACCAGTAGTAGTAGTAGTAGTAGCAACAATAATAGTAGCAGTAACAGTAATAGTAGTTGTAGTAGTAGTAGTAGTAGTAGCAAAAGAAGTAGTAGTATAAGTTGTAGCAACAACAACAATAGTAGTAGTAGTAGTAGTAGTAGTTGTAGTAGTAGTAGTAGTGGTATTGTTAGTAGCAACGCTGTAGTGGTGTAGTAGTAGTAATAGAAGTAGAAGTAGTACTAGTACAAGTAGTAGTAGTAGTAGTAGAATTAGTAGTAGTAGTATTAGTAATAATAGTAGTAGTTGTAGTTGTTGTTGTTGTTGTTGTTGTGGTTGTTGTTATTGTAGTAGTAGTAGTTGTTGTAGTAGTCGTAGTAGTAGTAGTAGTAGTAGTAGTAGTAGTAGAAGAAGTGGTAGCAGCGAACCTGTAGCGGTGTAGTAGTAGTAGTAGTAGTAGCAGTCTTAATTGTAGTAGTCGTAGTAGTAGTAGTAGTGGTAGTAGCAACGCTGTAGTGTTGTAGTAGTAGTAATAGAAGTAGAAGTAGTACTAGTAGAAGTAGTAGTAGTAGTAGTAGAATTAGTAATAGTAGTAGTAGTAGCAGTAGTAGTTGTTGTTGTTGTTGTTGTTGTAGTAGTCGTAGTGGTGTTAGTAGTAGTAGTAGTAGTAGTAGTAGTAGTAGTAGTAGTAGAAGTAGTAGGAGTAGTAGTACACATGGCAACCGAAGTAGTAGTAGTTGTAGAAGTAATAATAGATGTAGTAGTAGTAGGAGGAGTAGTAATAGTACTAGTAGTAGTAGTGGTGGTAGTAGTAGTAGTAGTAATTACGACCACAATAATCGCTTTATTGGTCGTAATAGTACTAGTTGGAGCACTAGTTGCATTAGTAGTTGTAGTAGCAGTACTAGCAACAGTAGTTGTTATTATTGTAGAATTAATAATAGTAGTAGTAGTAGTAGTACTACTACTACTAGTAATAATAGGAGTAGTAGTAGTTGTTGTAGTAGCAGTAGTAGTAGTTGTAGTTGTAGCAGTAGTAGTAATATTTGTTGTAACAATAGTAGTAGTAGTTGGAGTAGTAGTTTATGTAGTTGTAGTTGTAGGAGGAGGAGGAGTAGAAAGAGCAGAAGGAGTAGTAGTAGTAGCAGCAGCAAGAGTAGTAGTTAGAGTAGTAATAGTAGTAGGAGTAGCAGTTGTTGTGGTAATAGTTGTTATTATAGTAGGAGTAGAGGTAATAGCAATAATAGTTGTAGTTTTAGTAGTTGTAGTAGTAGTAGTAGTAGTAGCAGTTGTAGTAGCCATAGTAGTAGTAGTTTTAGTAGTAGAAGTTGTTGTAGTAGTAGTTGTTGTAGCTGTCGAGGTAGTAGTAGCAGTAGTAGTAGTAGCTATAGTAGTAGCTGTACTAGGAGTAGTAGTAGCCGTAGTCATAGTAGTACGAGAAGCAGTAGTAGCTGTTATTGTGCAAAAAGTTATAGTAGTAGTTGTTGTTGTAGTAGTTGTAATTGAAGTAGTAGTAGTCACAGTTGTAGTAGTAGTTGTAGCAATAGTAGCATAATTAGGACTAGTAGTAGTAGTAGTAGCAGAAATTGTATTAGTACTTGTAGTAGTTGTCGTAGAAGTAGTTGTAGGAGTAGTAATAGTTATTGTTGTAGGAGTAGCTGTAGTAGTAGTTGTAGTAGCAACTATAGTAGTAGTAGTAGCAACAATAGTAGTAGTTGTTCTAGGAATATCACAGTAGTATTAGCAATAGTAATAGTAGTAGTCGCAACACCTATAGGTGTAGTAGCACTTGTAGTAGCGGCAATCGCAGTAGAACTAGTAGTGTTGTAGTACTAGTAGTAGTCGTTGTAGTAGTAGTAGCAGCAGCAATAGTAGCAATAGCAGTTCTTGTTGCAGCTGTAGTTGTAGTAGTACTAGAAGTTATAGTAGTAGTAGTAGCCCTAGCAACAACAGCAATAGCAGTAGTAGTTGTAGTAGTAATAGCAATAGAATTAGTAGTACTAGTAGCAGTTGTAGTAGTAGAATAAATAATAGCTGTAATAGTAGTAATAATTATAGTAGTAGTAGTAGAAGTAGTAGGAATCGTAGTAGTGGTAACAGTAGCATTAGTAGTAGTAGTAGTTGTTCCAGTAGTTATAGTCCTTGTAGCAGTAGTAGTTGTAGTAATAGTAGGAGTAGTAGTAGCAATACAAGTAGTAGTAGTATTAGTGGTTGTAGTAGTAGTTGGACTAGTGGTACTAGCAATTGTAGCAGTAGCAGTTGCAGTAGTAGTAGCAGGAGGAGTAGTAGTAGTCGTTGTAGTAGTAGGAGTAGTAGCAATACTAGTTGTAGAAGTTCTAGCAGTAGTAGCAGCAGCAGCAAAATGAGTTGAAGTATTAGTAGTTAAGGTAGTAGTAGTTGTTGTAGTAGTAGTTGCAATAGTAGTTGAAGTAGTTGTAGCGATCGATGCAATAGTAGTAGCAGTAGTAGTAGTAATAGTCGTAGTTGTAGTAGTAGTAGTTGTAGCTATCGTAGTAATAGTAGCAGTAGCAGTAGTAGCAATAGTAGTAGTTGTACCAAAAGTAATAGTAGCAGCAGTCGTAGTAGAACGAGAAGTAGTATTAGTAGTTATTATGGGAAAAGTAGTAGTAGTTGTTGTTGTAGTAGTAGTTGTAATTGTAGTAGTAGTTGTAATTGTAGTAGTAGTTATAGCAATAGTAGCAGAACTAGGAGTAGTAGTAGTAGTAGCAAAAGCTCTAGTACTAATAGTAGTTGTAGTGGAAGTAGTAGCAGTAGTACCATTAGTAGTACCAGAAGTACTTGTAGCAGATGTAGTAATAGAAGTAGTAGTGAAAGTAGTAGCAGTGTAGTTGCGGTAGCAATATTAGTAGTAGTAGAAGTAGCAGGAGCAGTAGAAGTAGTAGTAGTAGTAGTAATACTTATAGTAACAAAAGAAGCAGTAGTAGTAGTAGTAGAAGTAGTAGTAGTACTACTAGTAGTAGTACGAGTTGTTATAGTAGTAGAAATAGTAGTAGTTGTACTAGTAGTAGTAGTAGTATTTGTAGTAGTATTAGTAGTAGTAGTAGGCGTAGAAGTAGTACTAGTCGTAATAGTTGTTGTCGTAGTGTAGTTGTAGTGGCAATATTAGTATTAGTAGAGGCAATAATAGTAGTAGTAGTAGCAGTGGTAGTAGAAATAGTAGTACTAGTAGTTGTAGCCGTAGTCAAAGTAGTAGTTGTAGTTGTGGAAGTAATAGTAGTAGTAGTATTAGTAGTTGTAATAGAAGTAGTGGTAGTGGTATTAGTACTAGTAGTAGTGGTAGCTATTTAAGTAGTAGTAGTAGTAGCAATAATAGTAGTATTGTCCGTAATAGTAGTAGTTGTAGTCGTTGTGGCAATAGTAATCAAAGTTTTGAATATTGGTTTTGTTTTCAGTTTCGGCACCTTGCGAAAGCGATATGTTTCGGCCGTTTCGATTTCAGTTTCATCCCTTTTTGTTTCGACCGAATGATTTTTTTAGTTATTTATTATGTGTTGACAATACTTTGACTATATTTTATTATACTTTGACTTCAACTTAGAAATATGATAAAATTTTGAAAATTTTTTTAAAAATTTTAAAAATTATGAAAGAATTTATTATTAATTTTACCATAATATTACTGTGTAAAAAAAGAAAATATCTAAGAAATAATATGAATATGATTAAAAGTTAAAAATGAACATGAGGAAATTTAACTTGTCATTGAATGGCACTTGACACATACATAATTTATTGATTATAATGTAATACAAGTAATTATTATCATCATCATCATCATAATCATCATCAGTTGAGTTTGGAACATCTGGGTGTGAAATTACAAATTCAATATCTGGGCAATCCGGACGAGCATTTGTAGCCATACGACCCAGAATAACTAGCTTTGTGCAATCTCGTGGCTGCGATTCTGAAGTATAACCATATATTGAAGGTCCAAATTGAAAACGATAACCATATTCATTGACAACACATGGTAAAAGTGGTCCAATAACCCATTGAAGGTCCAATCACCCATGAACAGTTCCAGCCATGCATGCATGCACACGTGAATAGTATGGTGGCTCTACTATTCACTCAGCTACAAGGCGAGTGCAGGCGCTGTTGCACGGCCAGCTAGGCGTGGCCCTTACGAGGGTGCAAGATCGGGGGCACGGACAACAAGGGCATTAGCGAGGCGCGCTCGGGCGCAGGTGAGGGCATGAAGCATGAGGCACGAGCGCGAGGCGCGAGGCATGAGGCGAGCGCGTGAGCAATGGTGCATGTGTGAGCATGGGCATGGGTATGAGGCCTGGACGCCGGCCTGGGCGTGGGCACTGCCGTGAGGCCGGGTTTCGCATAGGTGAGGGTGTTGACATGATGAGAGGCAAGGGCGCAACGCATGAGTTGCAGGCGCGACCGTTAGGCCAGCGTGAGGCCGCAGCCATGGGCGTGGGCATGAGGCCCGTGAGGGCTTGGGCTCGAGTTCGGGTGCAGGCATGAGACCGGCGAGGGCTCGGGCTCGAGAAATGATGCGAGCGCTAGAGGCCAGTGCAAGCTCATGGGCATGGGGGTCAGGCCAGCGAGGTCGTGGGTGCTAGGCTGGCGACCGCACTCGCCCTCGTGCTCTAGAGCTGGGACAAGAGGCAAGCAAGATCTCGAGGGCGCCGGGCGCAAGCTAGTGAGGCTGGGAGAGCGAGAGTAGGGGCATGAGGCCGGCGTGGGTGAGCAGGGCCCCCTGCACCTCAACTATAGCCTCGCCGATGAGCCCGCACTCATGCTCACACCCGCACCCTTGCTTCACCCGCACCCCCTGCCATGTTTGAACCCATGCCCTCTCAACCCTGCACCCGCGCCCTCGCACCGGTAAGCATGAGCCCGCACCATTGCCGATGCAGGCACTATATCGGCGAGGCTCAGGAGCAAGTGCGACACTAGTGAGGTCTCGGGCACCAAGCTAATGAGCTCACTCACGCCCACGCAGCAACCATCATTGCGCCTACTCGCTCTGCTCAATGTCACCATGCGTACTCACTTGCACCCGTGCCATCCCAAGTCTTCGGCCTGCTTGGTCTACTCACTAGCACTGCGTGAGCTTGCTCGCACCTGTGCCATCACCGGCCTCGTGCCCACTCGCTTTGCTCACCGTTGCCACAGGATCTCCCCTCGTGAGATCACTCACATCTATGCCGTCGTTGGCCACACGCCCGCTCGCTCCGCTCACCTTCTACAACACCCTAACCTTAAATCAAAACGCGTAGCAGGAGAAGTAGTATTAGTAGCAGCAGTAGTAGCAGCAACATTAGTAGTAGTAGTAGCAGCAGTAGCAGTAGTAGGAGTAGTAGTAGTAGTCGTAATAGTAATAGTTGAAGAAATTGTAGTACTTGTAGTAGTAATAGTAGTAGTTATAGTAGGAGCACTAGGAGTACTAGTAGTAGTATTAATATTAGTAGTAGCAGAAGTAGTAATAGCAGTAGTAGTAGAAGTAGCAGTAGTTGTAGTAGTAGTAGTAGTAGTAGCAGCAGCAGCAGCAGTATTAGTAGTAGTAGTAGGAATAGTAATAGTAGTAGTGATAGTAGTAGTAGTCGTAGCAAAAGTTGTAGTAGAAGTAGCAGCACCAGCGACAGCATCAGCAATAGTAGTAGTACTAGTTGTAGTTTTAGTTGTCGTAGTAGGACCAGTAGCAGCAGTAGTGGCAGTAGTTGTAGTAAAAGTCAGAGTAGTAGTAATAGTTGTAGTCGTAGTAGTTGTATTAGTAGCAACAGCAATAGTAGTAGTGGTAGTAGTAGTAGCAGTACTAATAGTAGTGGTAATAGCAGTAATAGTAGTAGGAATAAGAGTAGTAGTAGTAATAGTATTAGTAGTAATAGTCACAATAGCAATAGTAGAAATAGCTGCAGTTGTAGTAGCAGTAGTAGTACTACTACAATTTATTAATACTGGTACAACTACAAGTACATCTTCAACTACTGCTACTCCTACAACTGCTACTACTACTTCTACTACTGCTACTAGTACTACTGTTACAATTACTACTACAACTATTATCATTACTACTACTACTACTATGAATACTACTATTCCTACTCTTACTCCTACTATTGCTACTACTGCTCCTCGTATAACAGCTACTACTACTACTAATATTACTACTAATATTACTACTACTGCTACTCCCACTCGTACTACTGCCATTACGACAACAACAACAACAACAACCACAACTACTACTACTACTAATACTACTATTACAACAACAACAACTACTACTACAACTATAACTACTCCTACTGTTCTTGCAACTACAGGAACTACAAAAACTACTACTACTACAACTACTACACCTACTAGTACTGTTACTACTGCTACTGGTACTGCTAGTACTACTATAACTCTTTCCGCTACTGCTACTGCTACTACAACTACTACTCCTATTGCAACCACTATTACTACTACTACCACGACTACTACTAACACAACAACAACTACTGCTGCTGCTACTTCTACTATATCTACTGCTAGCACAACTGCAACTACTATTGCACCTACTACGGCTACTACTACTAATGGTACAACTACAACTATTCCTGCTCTTACACCTACTACTACTACTTCTACAGCTACACTACAACTACTGGTGAAATCGACCTTCCTAACGCCGGCGATGCTCGCCGAAGTGTTCGAGGTCGCGGAAGCTCTTTTTCAAGGAGGAAAGTAGCAACAAGAAATAAGGAGAAGATATGGAGAAACTCCCGGATTCTTATTGCTAAATTCACACGATACTTGGATTTCTAAGATTTCTGCGATTTCTGCGATGATCATTTACAATGGAGGCGTGCCCCTTATATAGAGGGCACGGTGATGTAAGCGCTCACATCAGCTGGTGGTATGAGCTAAGCGCTTACATCAGCATAATAGTAACCTATGCTAGGGTAGGCCTATAGCCTTTACCTAAGACTCCAAGGGAAGTCTTGTCCTAGGCATAGCCTTTATATCCTAAGGCGTAGCCTTTACAAAAGACTCCAAAAGAGATCTTATCCTAAGGCGTAGCCTTTATATCCTAAGGCATAGCCTTTACAGAAGACGCCAAAAGACGTCGCTGTCATAGGCTGGTAGCTCGTCCTTTGGCTAGGCTCGTCCTCTTGCTAGGCTTTGACTTCTTATTTCGTAGCTCTAGCTGCTACTATACTGTACAATAGGAACCTACTTTCCTGTATTAGCTACTATACTTCCCACCACGCTCGCCTGCTACGGAATAGTGGTAGCTATACTTCCCACCACGCTTCGTCTGCTACGGGACAGTGGTAGGGATTGCCTGCTTCTCCTTGACTCGCGCTCTCTTGTTGATGAACCATTTGTGGATGTTGTCTTCAGAGATTGGTCCATGTAGTCTTAGCGCCCAAGTCAGGTCCTGTGTTTGCTTCTTTCTAGGGGGCCTGTCACTTTGACGGAAAAGGCTGTTGAGTATCCGCAGTTGCGTTGGTGTCGGTGCCCACCGTCGTCCGGCTGTGGGTTCTGTGTTGCATGCCTTTGGCCATTTGAGTTGCATGGAGCCTGTCTGATGCTCCCTTGTTTTCTTGATAAGCAGCTTAATTTCGGATTGCTGCTCCTTGTCATAGTCTGCATATGCTATGTCCTTGAGAATTCTGTTGGTGTGGTCGTAGAGTTCTTGTATGATGAATCCCGGGTACTCTGTACGCCTTGGTACTTGCTCACCCTGCGGGATGTAGTGAACCACACAGTTGTGCATGACGCTCTCTGCAGGGACTACCTCAGTATGGAAACTATAGAAAAGTTTCCTTGCATCCATGGATTCTCTTGGACTCCCATCTTCTGTGAGTGCTTCTTTTGGGCGGTACAGCCATTGTCCTATGCGAGACACCTGTCCTCCTGTGTCTTGGAAAATCCCCTTGATGATAATTACATAGGGATTGGCATATATCGATTCGGGCGCCAGTACTCCTCTTGTGCCAGGGGAGAAGTACTTGTTGTTGGGGTAATGGAGCTTTGCCCGTTGGTATGCCTAGTGCACCCTTCCTTCTGCAGTTGGCATCCTTCTTCGAGTTCCTGCAGAACACATATGACTTCATTTTGGAGGGAGTTGTGGAGGTCCTGAGGATCCTCTCCTTCTGAGATGCTGTATATTGTATCACTCTGGTCCTCTCCTTCCTGCATAGATATTAAGTCATAATTATCTGGAACATTTAGTTGCTCGAAGATAGCAACCATCTTTACGTTCTTTCTGTCATTAGATGCCTCCTCATCTCTTGGGAGGTAGCAGAATCTTCTTGGCGTTACTGCCGGCTTGTAGCTTCCGAACCGCAGAGAGATGCTCCCATCAAGGAGGCTCCTGCTCATGACCTCCTCAGGTTGAGTTGGTGCGGAGAGCTTCATTGGCCGGACAGTCCAGCTGCGCCCTTGTAGCGCCTCTGTTGAGTATCTACGTCCTGGGAGGGCGTGTACTCCGTGGCTTGCTAGGTAGTCGACGACTCCTTGAATTTCGCAGGCAAAGCCTACGTTTGGGGTATTCGAGAGCCTTCCTACCATGCCTCTAGTGATTAATAAATTGGACTCACCACTTTGCCAGTTCTCGTATCTCTTAGTTAGGATAGAGACTTGTATGTGCATGTAGAAGTCCTTGACAGTCATCATGACGTATACCAGCAGACTGCCTTTTGCTAGGTCCACCTCCATCGTGACCAGTAGTGCTTTGTTTCCTTCGTTCTGCTATGCAGACGGTAGGGTCCATATTTCATTGCTGAAGCTTCTTCGGAAACTTCCCTGGTTCTGCTGCCCAAACTCCGTTGTTGTTCTGGATATTGCTGGAGTCGTGTTGGCCGCTGGTGGGTAACCTGGGGGTCCTGGTTCCATTGAAGCATCTGTGGGGGGCATGTACGGCCCGCTCGGAGATGTTGCCGAGGTTAGTGTACTTATGTACAACCTCTTAGATAGCCTTTCGGCTAGTTTTCGCAAGGCAGGGTACTCCATCCACGGTACTTCCTCTTTGATGCCTGCTGCAATAACAGTAGCACTATGAGGGGGACAAGTGTTACCTTCTTCCTCATGCCTCTCAGAAGGTATGCTGACTGGTTCCTCCTCATCAGGCTCTTTCTCGTCATCTTCGTCTCCCCATCCAGTTGGTTCGGGCTTTGGTTGAGCCTCTCCTTCAGCTGTTGTCTTGCAGACACTTTCCTGTGGTAGGATATTGGTGTATTCCAGTTCCTCGCTTGCTTCTGCTTCTTTTTCTTTAAGCTTCTCAGAGTCTTTTTGCAGGCTTGCGCCTAGCTCTAATGCCTTGACTCTTCCTTTGTAGTAGCCCACCTCCTTCTCCAGCCGTTCAATTTCCCCTTCACACCTTTCTTGCATCAGCCTCTGGTTGGGGAATGGTTCTTGTGGAGCTGGTGTAACTGGGACCGCTGTTTTAAAGTAATAGGGTCCACATAGGTTACAGGCAGTAACCTTGCACTTGGGGCAATGGATCCTTGCCCGCTGCATTGTTTGGATCTTGCAGCACACGCACTTTTCTTCTTGCGGCTGCACGAAGTCGTTATGCTGCCAAGAATGAGAACATTTTCCTTGGAAGTAAGGCAGCGTTACCTGAGGGCGATACCCTCCTTCTAGTTCTCCCAGAACACAAACTGCTTTCTCCTACTCAGGTGGGTCGAGGGAGCTGTGCAGACTTTGGGTTGATAAAGAGGAGTGACGGTCCTTTTTGCGTTGTGCTTCTTGAAGTTCTTGTAAATACTGTGCATTAAAAGGGATCTCCACATAGTTGGTGTTGTAAGAAGGCCTGTAATAAGAAGAGGTTAGAGGGTAATTGTCTCCTCTGGTGAAGTACTCCTCCTCCGGAGCCTCGTTCTCATCAGGTTGTTGGTAGCTTTGCTGGTCCTGATAACACTAATTGTAGTAGTCGTCCCGTGGGGTAGGCAGATAGTAAGCCATCAGCCTTGAAGCTTTTGCACTTCCTCAGCAAGTATCTGATAAGGATCTCGAAAGACCCTTAGTTTGCCTCGTGCCTCCTGAGGCCTTCGTGTGTGCCTCTCGTGCTGTTAGAGAAGCTTGTCCAGCTGTTCAAGGCTGTCGCCTGGTTCTCTTTGTTGGGGTTGTTGCCTGAACGCCTCAAGTACGAGTCCTCGGGCCTCTTGTTTCGAAAGGGGCCTGCGGTCTAGGACTGCAGTTGTTAAAGTCTTCAGAGAAATCTCGAGCCTCGAGATCTCTTGTGTGCAAAGCTTGATGTAATACAATTTTTGTCGTAAATAACAGACAAATTGTGAGCTAGTTGTTGGTGGAAACTTTTGTTACTAAAGCAAGGTCAAGATACTCAAGGCTAGAGGTTCGGGAACGTTCATACCCCTCCTGAATGGATTTTTCCCATGCTTCAGACATATGGGCTAAAAGTTCACAGTTACCATAATTTTCCCAAGGATAAATTCCAGTATTAGGTTAAACATGGCAATTCCTCACTAGATTAAACAATGCTTCAGGATCATACAGGTGTGCCCTTGGACTTACTCACGGCCACTCGCCTTCACTGCCAAGTTAGGACCTGTCCTTTTTCCTTACAACAGCTCTTCACCCAGTCAGTAAAAACCATGCTTAATTCTAAGCGCAAAATTACCACAAAGGAAAAAGACAGCACTTATGAAATCTTAACACAACATCTTAACACAGTAGTGGAAGATCAGGATTTGGGTAAGTACGACCCTTACCTCGCACTCTTGGCACCTTGACCTCTTGGGGGTTCTACTCCGCCATACTTTAGCTAGCTCTGATACCATGAAATCGACCTTCCTAACGCCGGCGATGCTCGCCGAAGGTTCGAGGTCGCTGAAGCTCGTTTTCGAGGAGGAAATAAGCACAAGAATAGGAGAAGATATGGGAGAAACTCTCGGATTCTTAATTGCTAATCACATCACAACACGATCTTACAATACGTAGATTATTTTTCGATGATGATTTACAATGGAGGCGTGCCCCTTATATAGAGGGCACGGTGATGTAAGCGCTCACATCAGCTGGTGGTATGAGCTAAGCGCTTACATCAGCATAATAGTAACCTATGCTAGGGTAGGCCTAGAGCCTTTACATAAGACTCCAAGGGAAGTCTTGTCCTAGGCATAGCCTTTATATCCTAAGGCGTAGCCTTTACAAAAGACTCCAAAAGAATGATCTTATTCCTAAGGCTGTAGTCCTTTATATCCTAAGGCATAGCCTTTACAGAAGACTCCAAAAGACGTCATTGTCATAGGCTGGTAGCTCGTCCTTTGGCTAGGCTCGTCCTCTTGCTAGGCTTTGACTTCTTATTCCGTAGCTCTAGCTGCTACTGTACTGTACAACTGGATTCTACTTTCCTGTATTAGCTACTATACTTCCCACCACGCTCCGCCTGCTACGGGACAGTGGTAGCTATACTTCAGAAGTATAGTAGCTAATACAGGAAAGTAGAATCCTGTTGTACGGTACAGTAGCAGCTAGAGCTACGAAATAAGAAGTCAAAGCCTAGCAAGAGGACGAGCCTAGCCAAAGGACGAGCTACCAGCCTATGACAGCGACGTCTTTTGGAGTCTTCTGTAAAGGCTATGCCTTAGGATATAAAGGCTACGCCTTAGGATAAGATCTCTTTTGGAGTCTTTTGGAAAGGCTACGCCTTAGGATATAAAGGCTATGCCTAGGACAAGACTTCCCTTGGAGTCTTATGTAAAGGCTATAGGCCTACCCTAGCATAGGTCACTATTATGCTGATGTAAGCGCTTAGCTCATACCACCAGCTGATGTGAGCGCTTACATCACCGTGCCCTCTATATAAGGGGCACGCCTCCATTGTAAATCATCATCAAAAAATAATCCAAGTATTGTAAGCATCGTGTGAATTTAGCAATAAGAATCCGAGAGTTTCTCCATATCTTCTCCTTATTTCTTGTTGCTACTTTCCTTCTTGAAAAGAGCTTCCGCGACCTCGAACACTTCGGCGAGCATCGCCGGCATTAGGAAGGTCGATTTCATGGTATCAGAGCTAGCTAAAGATATGGCGGAGTAGAACCCCCAAGAGGTCAAGGTGCCAAGAGTGCGAGGTAAGGGTCGTACTTACCCAAATCCTAATTTTCACTACTGTGTTAAGATGTTGTGTTAAGATTTCATAAGTGCTATCTTTTCCTTTGTGGTAATTTGCGGATTAGAATTAAGCATGGTTTTTACTGACTGGATGAAGAGCTTTGTGTAAGGAAAAAGGACAGGTCCTAACTTGGCAGTGAAGGCGAGTGGCCGTGAGTAAGCCCAAGGGAACACCTGTATGATCCTGAAGCATTGCTTTAATCTAGTAAGGAATTGCCATGTTTAACCTAATACTGGAATTTATCCTTTGGAAATTGTGGTAACTGTGAACTTTTAGCCCATATGTCTGAAGCATGGGAAAAATCCATTCAGGAGGGGTATGAACGTTCCCGAACCTCTAGCCTTGAGTATCTTGACCTTGCTTTAGTAACAAAAATTTCCACCAATCAACTAGCTCATAACTTGTCTGTGATTTACGACAAAACCTGTATTGCATCAAGAGTTAACTTAAAGAATTTAAAACAACTCTTTGAACTGCATCAAGCTTGCACACAAGAGATCTCGAGGCTCGAGATTTCTCTGAAGACTTTAACAACTGCAGTCCTAGACAGCATGCCCCTTTCAAAACAAGAGGCCCGAGGACTCGTACTCGAGGCGTTCAGGCAACAACCCCAGCAAAGAGAACCAGGCGACAGCCTTGAACGGCTGGACAAGCTTCTCCAACAGCACGAGAGGCGCACACGAAGGCCTCAGGAGGCACGAGGCAAACTAAGGGTCTTTCGGGATCCTTACCAAATACTAGCTTAGGAAGTGCAAAAGCTTGAAGGCTGATGGCTTACTATCTGCCTACCCCACGGGACGACTACTACAATTGGTGTTATCAGGACCAGCAAAGCTACCAACAACATTATGAGAACGAGGCGCCAGAGGAGGAGTACTTCACCAGAGGAGACAATTACCCTCTAACCTCTTCTTCTTACAGGCCTTCTTACAGCACCAACTATGTGGAGATCCCTTTTAATGCGCAGTATCTACAAGAACTGCAAGAAGCAGAACGCAAAAAGAACCATCACTCCTCTTTATCAACCCAAAGTCTGCACAGCTCCCTCGACCCACCTGAGCAGGAGAGAGCAGTTTGTGTTCTTGGAGAACGAGAAGGAGGGTATCGCCCTCAGGTAACGCTGCCTTACTTCCAAGGAAAATGTTCTCATTCTTGGCAGCATAACGACTTCGTGCAGCCGCGAGAAGAAAAATGCGTGTGCTGCAAGATCCAAACAATGCAGCGGGCAAGGATTCATTGCCCCAAATGCAAGGTTACTGCCTGTAACCTATGTGGACCCTATTACTTTAAAACAGCGGTCCCAGTTACACCAGCTCCACCCGAACCATTCCCTAACCAGAGGCTGATGCAAGAAAGGTGTGAAGAAAAAATTGAACGGCTGGAGAAGGAGGTGGGCTACTACAAAGAAAGAGTCAAGGAATTGGAACTAGGCGCAAGCCTGCAAAAAGACTCTGAGAAGCTGAACGAAAAGGAAGCAGAAGCAAGCGAGGAACTGGAGTGCACCAGTATCCTACTACAGGAAAGTGTCTACAAGACAACAGCTGAAGGAGAGGCTCAACCGAAGCCTGGACCAAAAATAGTAAAGAATATGCTCTGCAACATGAATGTTGAACTTGAAATACCTAACATTCCTAGGTTCCAAGTCAGAGCCATACTAGACACAGGAGCAACAACCTGCTGTATTGATGAAGCGTCAGTACCACCCGAAGCACTGGAGAAAAATAGCTTCGTGGTACAATTCAGCGGGATAAACTCAAAGCAATCGGCGGACAAAAAACTAAAAGGTGGAAGGATGCATATTGGGGATAACAGCTTCAAGATCTCCTACACTTACAGCTTCAAAATGGAGCTAGGTGATGGCATCCAGATGATAATTGGATGCAACTTTATAAAAGCCATGCAAGGAGGAGTTCGGATAGAAGGTAACATCGTAACCTTCTATAAAAATCTAACTGTTATCAGTACTACTCCCACAGCATCGGTGGCCGCCGCCGTAGAAGAATTGGAGCTGGAGGAAGAAGAGTATATTGATATCCAGCAATCAGTATACTACAATACAGGGCTCAGCAGGGAGTCCTTCCTCCAAAAATTTCAACCAGTAATAACAAGGCTGAAAGAAGCAGGGTTTATTGGCGAAAACCCGTTAAAGCACTGGGCAAAGAACAAAGTGGTGTGCCATCTGGATATCAAAAATCCAGACTTTGTTATAGAAGATCGTCCTATGAAGCATGTCACCCCACAACTGCAGGACACCTTCAAAAGGCACGTAGAAGCCCTACTGACCATGGGAGTCATCCGGCCAAGTAGGAGTCGGCACAGGACAACGGCCTTCATCGTAAGGTCAGGAACAATCGTCGACCCGACTACAGGCAAAGAGGAAAAAGGAAAAGAGAGAATGGTCTTCAACTACAAGCGTCTGAATGACCTTACAAACAAAGACCAATACAGCCTCCCAGGGATCAATACTATCCTAAGGAGGGTAAGCCACAGCAAGGTCTACTCTAAGTTTGACCTGAAAAGTGGTTTCCATCAGGTGGCCATGCACCCAGATTCTATTGAATGGACCGCATTCTGGGTCCCCTCTGGCCTATACGAATGGTTGGTCATGCCGTTCGGCCTGAAGAATGCCCCAGCCGTATTCCAACAAAAAATGGACCATTGCTTCAAAGGTACAGAAAACTTCATTGCCGTCTACATTGACGATATTCTTGTTTTCTCACAGACAGAAGCAGAGCATGCTAAGCACCTGAACATCATGCTCGATATTTGTGAGGAGCATGGGCTCGTCCTGAGCCCTACAAAAATGAAGGTAGCGGTAACAGAAGTGGAGTTCCTAGGTGCCATCATCGGGAACCAAAGGATCCGGCTGCAGCCTCACGTGATCAAGAAAATCACGGAGGTACAAAATAAATCACTCATGACCAAGAAGGGGCTTCGTTCCTGGTTAGGCGTCCTCAATTATGCCAGGAATTACATTCCCAACTTGGGAAGGCTCCTCAGCCCACTGTATGCAAAAACCAGCCCAACTGGAGAAAAGAAAATGAACCAACAGGATTGGGCTCTAGTGGGCCAGATTAAAAAATTAGTCCAGCAACTACCGGACTTGGAAGTACCCCCTACAGAGAGCTACATCCTTCTAGAAACAGATGGCTGCATGGAAGGATGGGGGGGCATCTGCAAATGGAAGCCGCAGAAATATGATCCGAAATCCGCAGAACATGTGTGTGCTTACGCAAGCGGGAAATTTAACCCCATCAAATCCACCATCGATGCGGAGATCTATGCGGTAATGAACTCACTGGAAGCACTAAAGATCTACTACTTGGATAGAAAGGAACTAACGATTCGGACCGACTGCCAAGCTATAATTAGCTTCTTCAACAAGTCTCCGAATCACAAGCCTTCCAGGATACGCTGGATTGCCTTTACAGACTATATTACTGGGATAGGGATCCCGGTACACTTCGAACACATCGAGGGCAAGGATAATCAGCTCGCTGACTCCTTGTCACGATTACTTTCTTCTCTAGTCTGTGCAGGATGGCCAGCAGAAGAAGACCTCGAAACTCTGGAGCTCGTGGCCACAGCAATTCAAGAAGTCCAAGCAGCCCCAGCACACAAGGAGTGGCAGGACCTAGCCGAGATGCTACTACAACTGCAGGGTTCCCTGCAAATGAGCAGGATATCCGTACAGCAGCAGCAACAGCAATCACGGCACTACGGCAACTGTGTAATCTCCACACCAGCAAACTATGGGAGTGCGAACGACTCAGCTACCAGGATCACTTTTGGGCCACCTGGTACCCTACAATGGCCCAGATAGACCAGCAGCTCCAGAATACCCTCCGACTAGTCCAAGACGCCGTTTCCAGGACCAGCCTCTTTTCCCTCTCCCAGACGCACACGGAGCGTGGTGGGAAACGTAACTGGCCAAAGAAGACGGCAGCCCACTGTACAAAGCCACTGACCCGTAGCAGGCGGAGCGTGGTGGGAAGTATAGAAGCTAATACAGGAAAGTAGAATCCTGTTGTACAGTACAGTAGTAGCGAGAGCTACGAAATAAGAAGTCAAAGCCTAGCAAGAGGACGAGCCTAGCCAAAGGACGAGCTACCAGCCTATGACAGCGACGTCTTTTGGAGTCTTCTGTAAAGGCTATGCCTTAGGATATAAAGGCTACGCCTTAGGATAAGATCTCTTTTGGAGTCTTTTGTAAAGGCTACGCCTTAGGATATAAAGGCTATGCCTAGGACAAGACTTCCCTTGGAGTCTTATGTAAAGGCTATAGGCCTACCCTAGCATAGGTTACTATTATGCTGATGTAAGCGCTTAGCTCATACCACCAGCTGATGTGAGCGCTTACATCACCGTGCCCTCTATATAAGGGGCACGCCTCCATTGTAAATAAACATGGCAGAAATCGCAGAAATCCTAGAAAACGCAGAAACTTGAGAAGTTGCAATAAGAATCCGAGAGTTTCTCCATATCTTCTCCTTATTTCTTGTTGCTACTTTCTTTCTTGAAAAGGAGCTTCCGCGACCTCGGAACTTCGGCGAGCATCGCCGGCGTTAGGAAGGTCGATTTGAAGCGTGGTGGGAAGTATAGTAGCTAATACAGGAAAGTAGAATCCTGTTGTACAGTACAGTAGCAGCTAGAGCTACGAAATAAGAAGTCAAAGCCTAGCAAGAGGACGAGCCTAGCCAAAGGACGAGCTACCAGCCTATGAAAGCGACGACTCTTGGAGTCTTCTGTAAAGGCTATGCTTAGGATATAAAGGCTACGCCTTAGGATAAGATCTCTTTTGGAGTCTTTTGTAAAGGCTACGCCTTAGGATAAGAGGGCTATGCCTAGGACAAGACTTCCCTTGGAGTCGTATGTAAAGGCTATAGGCCTACCCTAGTATAGGTAACTATTATGCTGATGTAAGCGCTTAGCTCATACCACCAGCTGATGTGAGCGCTTACATCACCGTGCCCTCTATATAAGGGGCACGCCTCCATTGTAAATGAACATCGAAAAATAATCCAAGTATCCAAGTATTGTAAGCAATCGTGTGAATTTAGCAATAAGAATCCGAGAGTTTTTCCATATCTTCTCCTTATTTCTTGTTGCTACTTTCCTCCTTGAAAAAGAGCTTCCACGACCTTGAAACTTCGGCGAGCATCGCCGGCGTTAGGAAGGTCGATTTCATGGTATCAGAGCTAGCTAAAGATATGGCGGAGTAGAACCCCCAAGAGGTCAAGGTGCCAAGAGTGCGAGGTAAGGGGCGTAATTACCCAAATCCTGATTTACACTACTGTGTTCAGATTTTGTGTTAAGAATTCATAAGTGCTATCTTTTCCTTTGTGGTAATTTGCGGATTAGAATTAGGCATGGTTTTTACTGACTGGGTGAAGAGCTGTGTGTAAGGAAAAAGGACAGGTCCTAACTTGGCAGTGAAGGCGAGTGGCCGTGAGTAAGCCCAAGGGCACACCGGTATGATCCTGAAGCATTGTTTTAATCCAGTAAGGAATTGCCATGTTTAACCTAATACGGGAATTTATCCTTGGGAAATTATGGTAACTGTGAACTTTTAGCCCATATGTCTGAAGCATGGGAAAAATCCATTCAGGAGGGGTATGAACGTTCCCGAACCTCTAGCCTTGAGTATCTTGACCTTGCTTTAGTAACAAAAGTTTCCACCAATCAACTAGCTTAGAACTTGTATGTTATTTACTACAAAACCTGTATTGCATCAGAAGAACTTAAGAAAACTTTTCGAACTGCATCAAGCTTGCACACAAGACATCTCGAGACTCGAGATTTCTCTGAGGACTTTAACAACTGCAGTCCTAGACAGCAGGCCCCCCCCCTTTCAAAACAGGAGGCCCGAGAACTAGTACTTGAAGGCTGATGGCTGACTACCTGCCTACCCCACGGGAAGCCTACTACAATTGGTGTTATCAGGACCAGCAAAGCTACCAACAATCCTATGAGTACGAGGCTCCAGAGGAGGAGTACTTCACCAGAGGAGACAATTACCCTCTAACCTCTTCTTATTACAGGCCTTTTCACAACACCAACTATGTGGAGATCCCTTTCAATGCGCAGTATCTACAAGAACTGCAAGAAGCAGAACGCAAAAAGAACCATCACTCCTCTTTATCAACCCAAAGTCTGCACAGCTCCCTCGACCCACCTGAGCAGGAGAGAGCAGTTTGTGTTCTTGGAGAACGAGAAGGAGGGTATCGCCCTCAGGTAACGCTGCCTTACTTCCAAGGAAAATGTTCTCATTCTTGGCAGCATAACGACTTCGTGCAGCCGCGAGAAGAAAAATGCGTGTGCTGCAAGATCCAAGCAATGCAGCGGGCAAGGATCCATTGCCCCAAGTGCAAGGTTACTGCCTGTAACCTATGTGGACCCTATTACTTTAAAACAGCGGTCCCAGTTACACCAGCTCCACCCGAACCATTCCCTAACCAGAGGCTGATGCAAGAAAGGTGTGAAGGAAAAATTGAACGGCTGGAGAGGGAGGTGGGCTACTACAAAGAAAGAGTCAAGGAATTAGAGCTAGGCGCAAGCCTGCAAAAAGACTCTGAGACGCCTAAAGAAAAGGATGCAGAAGCAAGCGAGGAACTGGAGTGTACCAGTATCCTACTACGGGAAAATGTCTACAAGACAACAACTGAAGGAGAGGCTCAACCAAAGCCCGAACCAACTGGATTGGGAAACGAAGAGGACGAGAAGGAGCCTGATGAGGAGGAACCAGCCAGCATACTTTCTGAAAAGCATGAAGAGGAAGGTAACACTTGTCCCCCTCATAGTGCTACTATTGCAGCAGGCATCGAAGAGGAAGTACCGGAGATGGAGTACCCTGCCCTGCAAAAACTAGCCGAAAGGCTATCTGAGAGGTTGTACACAAGTACATTAACCTCGGCAACATCTCCGAGCAGGCCATACATGCCCCCCACAGATGCTTCAATGGAACCAGGACCACCAAGTTACCCGCCAGCGGCCAACACGACTCCAGCAATAGCTAGAACAACAACGGAGTCTGGGCAGCGGAACCAAGGAAGTTTCCGAAGAGGCTTCCTCAATAAAATGTGGACCCTACCATCCGCACAGCAGAACAAAGGAGCCCTCTTGATAAAACCCGAACAGCTCGGGCTATGTGAGGAGACTTTTGCAAGAAGGGAAGAACCAAGCATGACCAACTCTGAAGAGGTAACAAACCCCCGTGGTATGCTAAATCAAATGACTACGCTCTTTATGCTAGAAATCGAAGACAAGCACCAAAGCGGCCCTCGCTACGAAAGGGAATCACCACAGCAACTCCACTGCGGGCAGTTCAAACAGACGATTAAAGAGCAACACGGCTACGAGGAGATCACCCAGCTACAAGAAACGCCGCAAGATCCAAACACTGCAAACCTAAAGAAGGCCAGGAAAAAGAAGAAGAAGAATACTCTTACAACTGCTATGACGAATCAAGAACCAGGAGGACCAAGAAAGGACACAGAATCCGACATTCTAGAAGGGGCTGTGTTTAACCCCCTTCCAGATAAAGGAGGCATCCAGGCCTTTGGCAAGAAGAAGGAATGGGATACCCTAGGGGAACCCAGTGGTAAGTTTGATTATTATGTCCGATACTCACCACCCCCATCATTCTACTTGCCTTTTCCCAAGGCCAGCGAAGCTACTGGCTGGAACTATGAGGAAGGATCAGCTAAGGGAAAGAAACCTGCCAACTCCTCAATAAACAATGAAGCAAATGCCCCGCAGGACAATACAGCAGCAGAAGCTGAAATACTCCGTCTGAAGGAAGTCAGCCACGGAGAGGTCAAAGAGGCATATCACCTTCCACAAGAAGAGGAGGAGCAATGCCAAGGGAAGAAGCAGAGGAAGAAGAAAGTGTTGCATTGCTTCAACTTAAATGAAGAAACCTACAATCTGGCTGATGAGGTAATGCTTTTCCCTAACACAAAGAATGAAGAGCCTTATGTCATAATTATCAAGAAGATTTTCCAAGACAAGGATGGAAGAATATGCTTTACTGGGCAATGGTTATATCGCCCGGAAGAAGCATGCCTGATTGAGGGGAGTACAAGGAGATTCAGGGATACTAGGGAACTCTTTTATAGTTTACACACTACTATACTCCCTATAGAATCTATCATGCACAAATGTGTGGTTCATTACATCCCACGAAACAAGCAGCTGCCACTCCGCACAAAGCATCCTGGATTCATTGTGCAGGGAATTTATGACCACACTCAAAAGATTCTAAAGGACCTAGTGACAAATGACTATGACATGAAAAGGCAATGTGAAATTGGGCTCCTGATCGAAAGGACAACAGCACTACTGGATAAACACCCAGAAGCCTTCAGCAATCCGGCTAGCAGCTTGCAGAACACTCACAACACCAAGGTGAAGTAGCTACACTCCAACGCAACAGCAAGCGGAAGGATCAGCCGCACAGGAGAAGAAAACCGCCCACAAAGAGGCACATACTGCATGCACCAAACAATGCGAAAGGTGAAACTCCATTGCCCCAAATGCAAACTTATGCAGGAGCAACGATACTATATTGCATGGTGCGAGGGAGAAATTGAGCGGCTGATGAAAGAAGTCGAATGGAGAGCACAGGAGTTAGAAGCAGACCTGCACGAACACTATAAGAAAAAGGGAGAAAAATCGGCAGCAGAACCAGCGGAAGGAAAAAGACATACTAATGTTCTATTCCCAGCAAGTGCAATAAACAGAGCAACCCAGCTCAACTCGGAACCAAGAATGGTAAACAACATGCTCTATAGTATGCTTATTGTACTTGAAATACCAAATCTTCCCAGGTTCCAAGTACAAGCAATACTAGACACAGGAGCTACCACGTGCTGCATTGATGAAGCATCGGTACCACCTGAAGCACTGGCACCAACTAATTGCATCATACAAGTCAACGGAGTCAACTCTCAACAAATGACGAACAGGAGACTCAAGCAGGGAAAGATGTACATCGGAGGTAGCAGCTTCCAAATCCCCTGCACATACAGCTTCCACATAAAGCCAAAGACTGGAATCCACTTCATGCTTGGATGCAACTTCTTGCGAACTATGGATGGGGGAGTACGTATACAAGGTAATACGGTTACCTTTCATACTACCCCTGTGCAAGCAGAGAAGGCCACAGCTGTGGACAATCTGGAAGAGGCCCTAGCACCAGCAAACGGCACCCCACTGAACATCGCCACTACCCGTAGCAGGCGGAGCGTGGTGGGAAGTATAGCTACCACTGACCCGTAGCAGGCGGAGCGTGGTGGGAAGTATAGAAGCTAATACAGGAAAGTAGGTTCCTGTTGTACAGTACGTAGTAGCTATAGCTACGAAATAAGAAGTCAAAGCCTAGAAAGAGGACGAGCCTAGCCAAAGGACGAGCTACCAGCCTATGACAGCGACGTCTTTTGGAGTCTTCTGTAAAGGCTACGCCTTAGGAATAAAGGCTCCGCCTTAGGATACGATATCTTTTGGAGTCTTCTGTAAAGGCTACGATTCAGTATATAAAGGCTAGCTAGGACAAGACTTCCCTGGAGTCTTATGTAAAGGCTATAGGCCTACTCTAGTATAGGTAACTATTATGTGAGTCAGGCTTAAGCTCATACACCCTCTGATGCTGAGCGCTTACCTCCCGTGCCCTCATAGAAGGGGCCACGCCTCCATTGTAAATGACCCTCGCAGAAATCCAAGTGTTGTGTGAATTTAGCAATAAGAATCCGAGAGTTTCTCCATATCTTCTCCTTATTTCTTGTTGCTACTTTCCTCCTTGAAAAAGAGCTTCCGCGACCTCGAACGATTCAGCGAGCATCGCCGGCGTTAGGAAGGTCGATTTCATACTACTACTAGTGCTGCTACGACCGGTACTACTGCTAGTATTTCTACTAGTACTACTACTGCTACTATTGACGCTGCTACCACTGTTACAACTGCAAGTACAACAACTACTACTACTATTGCTACTGCTACTATGACTACTACTACTACTACTACTAATCCGAATACTACTAGTGCTACTGATACAACTAATACTACTCTTACGACTACTATAACTACTACAACTACAACTACTACAACTACTACTAATATTGCTACTAATGCTCCTACTACTTATATAACTACAACTCTTACAACTATTTCTACTACTACTACTACCACTATTACTAGTATGACTACTACTACTATTGCTACAGCAGCTGCTGCTACTACTACAATTTCTACTACTATTGCTACTACTGCTATAGTTATTACTACTAATACTATTGCTACTGCTACTACTACTACTACAACTACTACATCTATTAATGTGACTACTATGATTACAGCTACTACACCTACTAGTACAACAACAGCTACTACTACATTAACGTACTATTACTACAATAGCTACTACTACGACTACTACTGCTCCAATGACTAGCACTACTACTACTACCACTACTTACTACTATTACTACTACAACTACTCCTACTACAACAACAACAACTACTAAAACTACAACTGCTACTACTACTACAAGTACTACTACTACTACTACTTTTACTACTTACTACTATACTACTACTACTACTCCTACTTACATACTACTACTACTCCTTACTACTCCTACTACTACTACTACTCCTACTCCTCCCTACTACTATACTACTACTACTTACTACTACTACTACTACTACTACTACTACTACTACTACTACTAAAAAAACTTACTATACTACTACTACTACACTACTACTACTACTTACTACTATCCTATACTTCTACTACTACTACATACTACTACTATACTACTATACTACTATACTACTACACTACTACTTACTACTACACTACTATATACTACTACTATTACTCACTACTACTGCTCCTGCTCTGCTGCTGCAACTACTTGCTTACTATACACACTACTACTTTTCTAACTACTACTACAAAACAACAACAACTACTACTACTACTTACTCCCACCAACCACTCTGCCACTACCACCACTACTTCTACTACACTTCTACTCCTACCACTACAATGACTACTAGTGTAAGTCCTACTACTACTACTAGTACTACTAGTACTACTACTACTACTACTACTACAACTGCTACTCTTACTGCTACTAGTACTACTACTACCACCACTACTGCTACTACTATTGCTACTACTACAACTACTACTTTTTCTAGTACTAGTCCTACTACAAGTACTACTATTGCTACTATTGCTACTACTACTGCTACAACTACAACTACTAAAACTAATACTACTGCTACTATTGCTACTACTAGTAGTAGTTGCAATAGGAGTAGTAGTAGTTATTGCAACTATAGTTGTAGTAGTAGTTGAAGTGGTGGCAATATTACTAGTAGGAGAAGTAGTACTTATTTCTATTGTAGGAAAACTATTAGGTGTAGTAGTAGTAGTAATAGTAAAAGTGAGAGTAGCAGTAGAAGCTGGAGTAGTAGTAGTAATAATAGTAGTGGTTGCATTAATAGTAGTAGTAGTTATTGTTATAGTAGTAGCAGCAGTAGTAGTAGTAATAGTTGCAGCAGTAGTAGCAATATTAATGGAAATAATAGTTACAGTAGTAGTAGTAGTTCTTGTTGCAGTTACAACTTTTGTAGCAGCATCAGTAGTAGAAGAGTAGTTGTGGTAGTAGCAGTCATAGTGGTAGTAGTAGTAGCAGTAGTTGTAGTTGTAGTAGTAGCAGTCATAGTGGTAGTAGTAGTAGCAGTAGTTGTAGTTGTAGTAGTTGAAGTAGTAGTAGTAGCAATAGTAGTAGTAGTAATGGAGGATGTAGTAGCAGTGGTAGTACTAGTAGTTTCGGCAGTTGCAGTAATGGTGATAGTAGAGGTAGTAGCAGTAGTAGTATTAGTAGTAGTAGTAGCAATAGTGGTAGTAGTAGTAATAGCAGCAATAGTAGCAATAGTAGTAATAGTAGTAGTAGGAGTAGTAGTACTAGCAGAACAAGTAGTAGTAGTACTACTACTACTACTAGTAGAAGTAGTAGCAGTAGGAGTAGTGGTAGTAGTATTATTAGCAAGAGTAGTAGTAGCAGTAGTAATAAAAGTAATAGTAGACATAGTAGTGGTAGTTGGTGTAGTAGAAGTAGCAGTTGACGTAATAGTAGTAGAACTACTAGTAGAAGCAGCCATACTAGCAGTATTAGTAGTTGCATGAGAAGTGGTAGTTGTAGCGATAGCAGTAGTAGCAGAAGCAATCGTAGTTGTTGTAGTAATAGTAGTAGTTGTGGTTTTAGAAGTATTAGTAGAATCAACAATAGTAGCAGTAGTATCTATACTAGAAGTAGCAGCAGCAGCAGCAGCAGGAGTAGTAGTAGCAATAATAGTAGTAGTAGTAATAGCAATAGTAATAGCAGTAGCAGTGGTAGTAGCGATAATTATAGTAGTACTAGTAGTAACAACTACTATAATAGTAGTAGTAGTAGCTGCAATAGTAGCAATAGTAGCAACAATAGCTGTTGTAGTAGTAGTAGTAGAAGTAGTAGCCATTGCGATAGTAGAAATACTAGTAGTAGTAGTTAATAGTAGCAATAGTAGTAGTAGTAGTAGTTGCGGTAGCAGTAGTAGCAATAGTAGAAGTATATTTAGTAGTAGTAGTAGTAGCAATAGTAGTAGCAATTGTAGTAGTCGTAGAAGTAGTAGCAATAGTAGAAGTATATTTAGTAGTAGTAGTAGTAGCAATAGTAGTAGCAATTGTAGTAGTCGTAGAAGTAGTAGCAGCGGTAGTAGTAGTTGTTGCGGTAGCAGTTGTAGTAGCTGTTGCAGTAGTAGCAGTAGTAGTAGTAGTTGTTGTTGTAGTAGTAGTATTAGTAGCAATAGTAATAGCAGTAGTAGAAGTAATAGTAGTAGTAGAAATATTAGTTGTACTATTTGCAGTAGTAGTACTAGTCGCCGCAGTAGTAGTAGTAGTAGTAGTAGTAGTAGGAGGAGGAGGATGAGGAGTAGTAGTAGTTGTAGTAGTAGTTGTTGTTGTTGTTGTTGTTGTTGTGGCAGTAGAAATAGTAGCAACACTCATCTGTAGCCGTAGTTGTAGTAGTAGTCCTAGTAGTAGTAATACTACCACTGGTACTACTTATGCTACTACTTGCACTACTACTACTGCTGCTATTACTTTTGCTGCTATTACTACTAGTACTACTAGTACTACTACTTCTACTAGTTCTACTGCTATAACTACTCCTAATAAAACTACCACAACTACTACTTTTAGTAATAGCACTACTATGTTTACTACTACTACTATAATTAATATTACTACTAATGTTGCTATAATTATTGCTACTGGTACTGCTACAACTGTTGCTATGACTACTACTATAGCTACAAGTAGAAGTAGGAATGGTTGTAGACATCATAGTAAAATTCATAGTACTTGTAATAGTAGTAGTTGTAGTAGTAGTAGTAGAAGTAGTACTACTGATAATAGTAGTAGTAGTTATTGTAGTAGCAGTAGTAGAAGTTGTAGTAGTAGCTCTAGAAGAAGAAGTAGTAGTAGTAGTAGTTGTAATTGTACCAATAGTAGTAGTAGTAATAGTAGTTGTAGTAGTAGTAGCAGTAATAGGAGTAACAGTAGTTGTATGACAAGTTGTAATAGTAGTGTAGTTGTTGAAGTAGTAGTGGTGGTGGTGGCGGCGGCGGCGGTAGTAGTAGTAGTAGTAGTAATAGAAGTAGTTGTAGCAGCAGCCGCAGCAAAAGTAGTAGTAGTAGTAGAAGTTGTAGTAATAGTAGTAGTTGTTGTTGTAGTAGTAGTAGTAGTAGTAATAGTAGTAGTTGTAGTTGTAGTATTAGTAGTAGTAGCAGTAGGAGGAGCATCAGTGGTAGTAGCAGTAGCAGTAGTAATAGTAGTAGTACTAGTAGTAGGAGTAGCAGTAGTTGTAGCAACAGTAGTAGTGGTAGTAGTAGTAGTGGTAGCAGTAGCAGAAGTAGTAGGAGTGTTAGGAGTAGTAGTAGTAGTAGTTGAACTAGTAGTAGCACTATCAGAAATCGTAGTAGTCGTAGTAGAAATAGAAGTAGTTATAGCAGCAGCAACAACAACAGCAGCAATTAGTAGTAATAGTAGTAGTAGTAGTAGTAGTATGAGCAGCAGTGGTAGTAGCAGTAGTTATCATAATAGTAGTCGCAGTAGGTGTAGTAGTAATTGGAGTAATAGTACTAGTAGTAGTAGTGTTAGTAGTAGTAGTAGTAGTGTAGTAGCAGTAGTAGTCGTTGTGGTGGTGGTGGTGGTAGTAGTAGGAGAAGAAGTAGTAGGAGTGTTACGAGCAATAATAGTAGTAGTTGTAGTTGTAATAGTAGTGGTAGTACTAGTTGTAGTCGAAATAGTAGTAATAGTAGTAGTGGTAATAGTTGTTGTTCTGCTAGTAGTAGCATTAGCAAAAATACCAGGAGTAGTAGTAGAAGTAGTAGTAGTAGTTGCGATAGTAGTAGCAATATTAGTAGTTGTAGTAGCAATAGTAGTAACAATAGTAGTAGTAAAAGTAATAGTAGTTGCTGAAGTAGCAGTGTTAGTAGCTGTAGTTGTTATAGTCGTCGTCGTAGTAGTAGTAGTAATAGTAGTAGTAGTAGTAGAGGTACTAGTAGTAGTTGTAGTTGTAGTAGTAGTAGTAGTAGTTGTTGTTGTTGTTGTTGTAGTAAGAGTAATAGTAGGAGTTGGTGTAGTAGTAGTCATGTTAGTATGAGTAGTTGTAGCACTAGCAGCAGTAAAAGTGGTTATCATAGTGCCAGTAGTAGCAGTGGTATTTGTATGAGTTGTAGTAGTAGTAGTAGCAGTAGTAGCAGAGTACTAGAAGCAATAGTAGTAGCCGTAATAGGAGCAGTAGTAGTTGTTGTTATTGTTGTTATCGTAGTGGTAGTAGTTGCAAAAGTAGTAGTAGTAGTAGTAGTAGTAGTCGTAGTTGTAGTAGTGGTGGTAGTGGTAGTGGTAGTGGTAGTAGTAGTAGTGGTAGTAGTAGTTATAGTGGTAGTAGTAATAGTAGTTGAAGCAGAAGCAACATTAGTAGCGGTCACAGTTGTAAAAATAGTAGTACTAGCAGAAGCCGTAGCAATAGTGGTAGTAGTAGAAGTAGTCGTAGTAGTTGTTGTAATAGTAGTTGGAGTAGCAACAACTTTTGTAGCAACTGTAGTAACAGTAGTAGTGGTAGTAGTAGTTGTTGTTGTTGTAGTAGTAGTAGTAGTAGAAGAAGAAGAAATAGCAATAATCATAGAAGTAGAAGTCGTAGTCTCACTACTACTAGTAGTAGTAGTCGTAGTTGTTGTTGTTGTAGTAGTAGTAGGAGTAGGTGAAGGAGTGGGAGTAGTAGTACGAGGAGCAATCGAAGTAGTAGCAATAGCAACAGTAACAATAGAAGTAGTAGGAATAAGAGGAGTAGTAGTAGTTCTAGCAGTAGTAGCAGTAGTAGCAGTAGAAGTAGTAGTAGTAATAGTTATTGTCGGAGTACTTGTTCCGGTAGAAGTAGAAGCAGCAGCAATAGTGGTAGTAGTAGTAGTAGTACCAATAGTAGTTGTTGTTGTAGCAATAGCTATAGTAGTAATAGTAGTAGGTGTAGGGTTGGGAGTTGGAGTAGGAGTAGTAGTATCCATTGAAGGAGTTCAGGTAGTAGTAATTGTGCCAAGACTAGGAGCAATAAGACTAGTGGTAGTAGTAGTAGTAGTCATAGTAGGAGTAAGAGTAGGCATAGTAGTAGTAGTTATTGTAGTAGTAGTAGTAGTAATAGTAGTAGTAGTAGTAGTAGTAGTAGTAGTAGTTGTTGTTGTTGTTACAGTGATAGGAGTAGTTTTAGAAATAGTTGTGGCTATAGTAGTAGTAGTAATAGTAGTAGTAGTTGTTGTAGTTGTAGTAGCTACAGGACATGGAGTAGTAGGAATACTGTAGGATGAGTAGTGCAAGGAGTAGCAGTAGAAGTAATAGTAGTATTAGAAGGAGTAGCAATAATAGTAATAGCAGAAGTAGAGGTAGTAGTAAGTGTAGTTGTTGTAGTAGGGGTAGTAGTTGTTGTTGTTGTCGTTGTAGCAGTAGCAGTAGTAGCAGACGCAGTAGTAGTTGTAGTAGTAGTAGTCGTAGTAGCAATAGCAGTAGTAGTAGGAGTAGTAGTGGTGGTGGTAGTAGTAGTTGTTGTTGTAGTAGTAGTGGTCGCAGTAGTAGTAGTAATAGTAGCAGTGTTTGTAATAGTAGTAGTAGTTGGTGTAATTGTAGTAGTCATAGTAGTTATTGTAGTAGTAGTCGTAGCAATAGTAGAAATGGTAGTGGTAATAGTCGTAGTAGTAATGCTAGTAGTAGAAGTAGTTGAAGAAGTAGTAGTAGTAATAGTAGTAGCTGTAATAGCAGTAGTAGTAGTAATAGTAGCAATAGTTGTAATAGTAGGGGCAGTAGTAGTTGGAGTAGTTGTAGTAGTCATAGTAGTTGTTGTAGTAGTAGCAGTAGCAATAGCAGAAAGAGTAGTGGTAGTAGTTGTAGTAGTAATACTAGTAGTACAAGTAGTAGTTGTAGTAGTAATACTAGTAGTACAACAAGTAGTAGTAGCAGTAGTAGTAGTAGTAGTTGTAATTGTTGTTGTTGTTGTTGTTGTAGTAGTAGTAGTAGCAGTACTTGTACTCACAGTTGCAATGGTAGTAGTAGTAGTTGCAAAAGTAGTTGTAGCAATAGTTATAGCCGCTGTAGCAGCAGCAGCAGTAGTAGTAGTTGCAGTAGTAGTACTTGTAGCAGTAGTTGTTGTTATACTAGTAGTGTTAGTAATAGTAGTACTAGTAATAGCAGCAGTAGTAGTAAAAGAAGTCGTAGGAGCAGCAGCAGCAGCAGCACTAGTGGTTGTATAAGCAGTAGAACTAGTCGTAGTAGCAATAGCAGTAGTTGCATCATTAGCAGTAGTCGCTGAAGTAGCAGTAGTAGCAGAAGTAGTAGTAGTAGCTGTAGTAGTAGGAATAGTTGTAGTAGTAGCAGTAGAAGTAGTAGTAGTTGTACTAGTAGCAGTTATAGTAGTAGTATTATAGTAGTAGTCATCATAGTAGCAAGAGTAGTAAGAGTAGTAGTAGCAGTAGCGGTAATAGTTGTAGTCGTAGTAGTATTAGCATTAGTCACAGTAGAAGTCTTAGCCATTGTGGAAGTAGGAGAAGCAGTAGTAGTCTTAGTAGTTGTAGAAGTAGTAGTGTAGTAGTAGGGGGAGGAGTAGTAGTAGAAGTTGCAGTAGTAGTTATAGTAGTAATAGTGGTAGTGGAAGTTGTAGTAGTAGCCGTGCTAGTAGTAGTTGTTGTAGTAGTAGTAGTAGTTGTAGAAGTAGTAGCAATAGTAGTAGTCGAAGTAGTTGTGGTAGTAGTGGTAGTAGCAGCAGCAGTAGTAGTAGGAGTAATTGCGGTAGCATAGTAGCAATAGTTGTCATAGTAGTAGAAGTAGAACCATTAGTAGCAGTAGAAGTAGTTGAAGTAGTAGTAGTAGTAGTGATAGTATTTGTAGTAGTAGAATTAGTAGTAGTAGTTGTAGTAATAGTAGTCGAAGAATCAGTAGGAGTGGTACCAGCAGCAGCAGCGGTAGTTGTTGTTGTACTAGCAGGAGTTGTCATAGTAGCAGTAGTTGTAAGAGAAGTAGTAGGACTAGTAGTAGTAGTAGTAGGAATAGGAGTATGCGTGGTATAAGGGGGACTACTAGTAGTAGTAGTAGTAGTAGTAGTGGCAGTGGTAAGTAGGCATAGTAGCAGTAATAGTAATAGCAGTAGCGATTGTAACAGTAGTAGTAATAATAGTAACATTACTAGTAGTAGTAATATTAGTAGGAATAGTAGTAGTAGGAGGAGTTATAGTAGTAGTGGCAGTTGTACTAGTAGGAGGTGTAGTATTTGTAGTCACAATAGAAGTAGTAGTGGTAGTTGCAGCAGCAGTGGTAGTAGTAGTAGAAGTAATAGCAGTAGAATTGGTAGTAGTAGTAGTAGTTGTTGTTGTTCTAGGAGGAGTAGTTGGAGTAGTAGTAGGAGGAGTAGCACTAGAAGTAGTAGTAGTAGTAGCAGCAGCAGCAATACTATTAGTAGCAGTGGTAGTAGTAGTTGTAGAGGTAGTAGTAGCAATAGTAGCATTAGTTGTAGTAGTAGCTATAGTAGCAGTAGCAGTAGTGATGGTAGTAGCATGAGTAGTCATAGTAGCATTAGTAGCAGTAGCAGTAGTAGCATGAATAGTCATAGTAGTAGTAGTTGTAAGAGAAGTAGTAGCGTGAGTGGCACTAGAAGTAGCAGTAGTAGTAGTACAATAGTAGCAGTAGTAGGATGAGTTGTAGTAGTGTCACAGTAGTAGTTATAGTGGTAGTAGTAGTAGCGGTAGCAGTAGTAGTAGTAGTAGTGGTAGCAGTAGTAGTAGTAGTAGCATTAGCAATAGCAGCAGTCGTGGTAGTAGTAATAGTTGTAGCCGTAGTAGTGCTCGAAGCAATAGTAGCACTAGCAGAAGTAGTAGCAGTAGTAGCAGTATTAGTAGTAGCAGTTGCAGTTGTAGTAGTAGTTGTTGTAACAGTAGCAGTTGTAGAAGTAATAGGAATTGTAGTAGTGGTAGTAGTAGTTTTACTAGTAATTATAGTAGTAGAAGTAGCAATAGTAGCAGTAGTAGCTATATTAGTAGTAGTAGTAGTAGTTGCAGTAGCAGTTGTCTTAGTAGGAGGAGAAGTAGTAGCCGTAGTAGTAGTAGCAGCAGCAGTAGTCGTAGTAAGAGTTGTGGAAGTAATTGTAGTAGTGGTTCTAGTGGTAGAAGTAGCAGAAGCAGTAGTAGTAGGAGTAGGTGTAGTATTAGTAGTAGTAGTACGAGTAATAGTAGTTGTAGTCGTAGTAGTTATTGTAGTTGTAGTATCAATTATAGTAGAAGTAGCAGTAGTAGTAATAACAAGAGTAGGAGGTGGAGTAGTAGTATTAGCAGCAGCAGCAGTAGTTGTTCTTGTTGTAGTAGTAATAGTAGTAGTTGTAGTAGTAGAAGTATGAGTAGTAGAAGTAGTAGTAGTGGTAGTACCAATAGTATGAGTAGTAGTAGTTGCAATAGTAGTAGGAGTAGTTGTAGCATTAGTCACAGTAGTAGTAGCAGTAGTAGTTGTTATTGTTGTAGTAGTAGTAGTGGCAGTTGTAGTTGTAAAAGTAGTAGCAGTAGTTGTAGGAGGAGTTGTAGCAATAGTAGTTGTAAAATTAGTAGTAGTAGTAGTAGTAGTAGCTGTCGAAATAGTAATAGTAGTAGGAGGAGTAGGAGTAGTAGTAGGAGTAGTAGTAGGAGTAGTAATAGTAGTAGTATTAGTAGGAGTAGCTGTAGTAGTAGTAGTGGTAGTAGTTGGAGGAGGAGGAGTAGTTGGAGTAGTACGAGTAGTAATAGAAGTAGGAGTTGCGATAATAGTACTCGTAGGAGAAGGTGTAGTAGTAGTATGATTAGCAGGACTACTAGTAGTGTTAGTAGTAGTAGTAACGCTAGCAATAGCGGTAGTTGTAATAGTAGTAGTCGTAGTAGTAGGATTAGTAGCAACAGTAGTAGTAGGGGTAGTAGTAGTAGTAGTAGTAGTAGCAACAGTAGCAATGGCAGCAGTAGTTATAGTAGTTGTAGTAGTAGTTATGGGATAGTAGTAGTACTAGGAGAAGTAGTAGTAGCAGTAATTATAGGATTAGTAGTAGCAGTTGTAGGAGTAGTAGCAGTAGTAGCAGCAGTAGTAGTAGGGGTAGTAGTAGTGGTAGTAAGAGTAGTAGTAGTTGTAGTAGTAGTAGTAGAGAAAAAGTAGTAGTAGTGGCAGTAGTGGTAGTAGTACTAGCAGTAGTACTTGTAATGGCAGCAGCAAGAGCAGTAGGAGTAGTAGTTGTAGTGGTAGGACTCGTTATAGTAGTAGTAGTTGGAATAGTAGCAAAAGCAGTCCAAGTAGGTGTAGTAGCAATAGTAGTAATAGTAGTTGTAGTAGTTGTTGTAGCTGTAGTAGTTGTAGTTGTAGTAGTGTAGTAGTGGTAGGGGTGAGAGTAGTGGTAGTGGTGGTAGTAGCAGTAATAGTAGTAGTAGTAGCAGTAGCAGCTGCGGCTGCAGTAATTCTAGTAATAGTAGCAGTAGCATAAGTAGTAGTACTAGCAGTAGTAGCCGGAGAAGCAGCAGTGGCAGCAACATCAATTGCAATGGTAATAGTAGTAGAAGTTGTAGCAGTAGTAGCAGTAATAGTAGACACAGTAGAAGCAGCAGCAGTAATAGTAGTAGCTACAGTAGTAATAATGGTAGTAGTAGTAGCCACAGTAGTAGTAGCAGAAGTAGTTAAAGTAAATGAAGCAGTAACAGTAGTAGTAACAATAGTAATAATAGTAGCAGTACTAGTAGCAGTGGTAGTAGTAGTAGCAGTAGTAGTAGAAGTAGTTGTGGTTGTAGTAGTGGTAGTAGTTGTAGACATAGTAGCTATAGTAGTAATAGCAGTAGTAACAGTAGTGGTAGTGGTAGTAGTAGCATTTGCCGTAGTGGTCGGAGTTTTAGCAGTAGCAGCAATGCTAGAATCAGCAGTTGTTGTAGAAGCTTTAGTAGCAGCAGTAGTAGTAATGGTAGTAGTAGCAATAGCAATTGTATTAGCCGCAGAATTAGTAGTAATATTAGTAGAAGTAGTAGGAATAGTAGTTGAAGTTGTAGTAGTAGGCACAGTAATTGTAGTTGTCGGAGTACTGCCACCAGTAGTAGTGGTAATCATAGTAGAAGTAGCAGTAATAATAGTAGTTGTAGTAGTAATAGCTATAACAATCGTAATAGTAGTAGCAGTAGCAAACGGAGTAGTAGTGGCAGTGGTAATAGTAGTAGCAATACTAGTAGGAGCAATAGTAGTAGTCGTCGGATTGTACCAATACTATTGGTAGTAGTATTAGTGGTTGTTGTTGTAGTCATAGTAGTAGTAGTAGCTGTCGTAGTAGTAGCAGTGGTAGTTGTTGTAGTAGCTGTAGTAGTTGTAGTAGTACCAGTAGTAGTTGTTGTTATAGCAGTATTGTTAGAGCAGTAGTAGCAGCAGCAGCAATAGTAATATTGGTACTAGCAGTAGTATTCGCAGCAGCAATAGTAATATTGGTACTAGCAGTAGTATTCGCAGCATCAGTAGTAGATATAGCAGTAGCAGCAGTAGTAGTAAAAGTAGTACTTGTAGCAGTAGCAGCTATAGTAGTTCTAGGTGTAGCAGTCGTAGGAGTAATAGTGGTAGGAATAGTAATAGTAAGAGTTGTGGTAGTAGTAGTACTAGTAGTAGTAATAATAGTAGTGGGAGTTATGGATGTTGTAGTCATAGAAGGGGCTACTATAGTAGAAGTCGTAGCAGTAGTAGTAGCTATAGCAGTAGCAATAGTAGTAGCAATAGTAGTAGCTGTAGCAGTAGTAGGAGTAGAAGCAAGGGGCAGTAGCTATAGTAGTAGTAGCAGTCGTAGTAGTAGCAATAGTAGTAGTAGCTGTAGTCGCTGTAGCTGCAATAGTTCTTGTAGCAGTAGGTGCAGCAGCAGTAGTAATAGTAGTAGTAGAAGTTGCAATAGTAATAGTAGCTATAGTAGTAGCGATAGTAGTAACAGTAGCAAGTGTAAGAGTAGAACCAGAAGGAATAGTAGGTGTAGCCATTGTAGTAGTCACAGTAGTAGCAGTAGCAGAAGGAGCAGCAGCAAAAGTAGTAGTAGCAGTTGCAGTAGTAGTAGCAATATCAATAGTAGCAAAAGCTGTGTTAGCAGCAACCATAGTAGTAGTAGCAAAAGTAGTACCCACAATTGTAGTAGCCACGGTAGTAGCAGCAGCAATAATAGCAATAACAGCTGTAGGAATAACAGTAGTAGCATTGGTCGCACTAGTAGTCTTATCAGTTATATTAGTAGTAGCTGGAGTAGCAGTAGTAGGAATAGCAGTGGTAGTAATACCAGCAGTAGTAGCTATAGTAGTAGCAGTAGTAGAAGATGCCGTATTAGTAGAAGTAGTTATAGCAGTAGTAGTAGTAGCAGTGGCAGTAGTAGTAGTAGTAGTAGCAATAGTAATAGTAGCAGCAGAACTCGTAATAGTACTAGAAGAAGTAGCGGTAGAGGTAGTAAGAGTAGTAGTATTAGTAGCAGTACTAGCACGAGCAATAGTCATATTTGTAGCAGAAGTAGTAGCAATTGCGGTAGTATTAGTTGTGGCAGTAGTCGTAATAGTAGTAGCAGTGGCAGTAGTAGTAGCTATTGTAGTAGCGGTAGCACTTGCAGTAGGAATAGTAATATAAATAGCAGTAGCAATAGTAGCAGTTGTAGTATTAGCAGTAGTAGCAGTAGTATTTGTATTAATAGTAGTAGTAGCTACATTTGTAGCAGCGGTAGTAGTAGCAGTAGTAGCGTTGGAAGCAACAACTGTAGTAGTAGCTGTAGGTGTAGTAGTAGTCACAATAAGAGTAGTAGTAGTGGTAGTAGTAATGGTAGTAGCAGTAGCCATAGTAGCAGTAGTAGTAGCAATAGCCATAGTAGCAATTGTTGTAGCAATAGTAGTAGTAGTGGTAGCAATAGTTGTAGCAATAGTAGTGGTAGTAGAAGAACTAGTAGTAGTACCAGCAGCAATAGTAGGAGTGGCAAAAGCATTAGTAGCAGTAGATGCAGTAGTAGTAGCAGTAGCAATAGTAGTAGTGGTAGCATTAGAAGTAGTAGTAATGTTAGTAGCAGTAGCAGTAGCGGTAGTACTAGTAGTATTAGTAATTGTAGTAGTAGTAGTAGTAGTAGTAGTAGTAGTAATAGTAGTAGTAGTAGTTGCAGTACTAGTAGTAGCAGCAGCAGACTAGTAGAAGTAGAAGTAGTAGTGGCAGAAGTATTAGTAGCAGTTGTCGTACTAGTTGCAATAGGAGTTGTTGTAGTGGCACTAGTAGTAGTTGTTGTAATTGTTGTAGTAATAGTAGTAGTAGTTGTTGTAGTTATAGTAGTAGTCGTGGCAGTTGTAGTACTAAGAGGTGTAATATTAGTAGTCGCAATAGTAGTAGTAGTGGTAGTTGCAGCAATAGCTATTTTTGCAGGAGCAGTAGTTGCAGTAGTAGTGGTGGTAGTAGTAGTAGTAGCAGTAGTGGTAGGAGGAGTAGTTGGAGTAGTAGTAGCATCAGTAGTAGAATTAGTGATAGGCGTAGTAGTAGTAGTAGTAGTAGTAGTAGTAGTAGTAGTAGTAGCAGCAGCAGTGGTAGTTGAAGTAGTAGAAGTTATAACAACAGTAGTAGCAGTAGTATTTGATGTAGGTGTAGCAGCAGTAGCAATAGTAGCAGCAGTAGTAATAGTAGTTGCAGTAGTGATAGTAGTAACAATAGTAATAGTAATAGCAGTAGTAATAGTGCCAGACGTAGTAATAGTTCTAATAGTAGTGATACTAGTAAAAGCTGGAGGAGGTGTAGCAGCAGAAGTAGTAGCAGCAGCAGCGGTAGTAGTAGTAGTATTCATAGTAGTAGTAGTTGTATGAGGAATAGTACTAGTGGTAGTAGACAGTAGTATCAGTAGTGACAATAGTAGTAGTAGTAATAGTTGTAGTCAGAGTAGTAGTAGTAGTAGTAGTAGTAGTAGTAGTAGCAGAAGTAGTAATAGCTGCAATAGGTGTAGTAGCAGTGGTAGATATGGCCGTAGTAGTACTGGTAGGAATAGTACCAAAAGCAGTAGTAGTAGCGGTAGTAGCAAAAGCAATAGCAGTAGTAGCAGTAGCAGTAGTAGTAGTAGAAGTAGTAGTAGAAGTAACTATGGTAGCAAAAGCAATAGCAGTAGTAGCAGTAGTAGCAGTATTAGTAGTAGCAATTGCAGCAGCAGTAGTAGTAGCAGCTGTAGTAGTTGTAGTAGTAGTAGTGGCAGCAGCTATAGTAGCAGTAAGAGGAGTAGTAGTTGCTGTAGCAGTAGTAGTAGTAGTAACAATAGACTGAGTGAGAGTAGTAGCGGTATTGGTAGTAATAGTAGTAGTAGCAGCATCAATCGTAGTAGATGTTGTAGTATTAGGAACAGTAGAAATATTGGTAGTAGCAATAGCAGTAGAAGGAGTAGCAATAGTGGTAGAAGTATTAGAAGTAGTAGCAGTAGTAGTATTAGTAGTAGTATCAAAAGTAGTAGTAGCAGTAGAAATAGATGTACTAGTAGTGGTAGTAGTAGTAGTAGCAGTAGTAGCAGAAGTAGTAGTTGTATTTTGAGTAGTAGTACCTGTAGGCAGAGGAGGAGTAGTATTAGTGAGAGTAGTAGTAGTTGGAGGAATGAGAGAAGTAGTAGTAGTGGCAGTAGTAGCAGTAGTAGTAGTAGAAGTAGTAGCAGTAGTGATAGTAGTACAACTTGTACTAGTAGTAACAATAGCAGTAGTTGTAGTAGCAGCATTAATAGTAGGCGTAGCAGAAGTGGCAGTAGGATTAGTAGCAGGAGTCGTAGTAGTGGTGGTGGTGGTGGTAGTAGTAGTAGTAGTAGTAATAGTAGTAGTAGCAGTCGTAGTAGTAGTTGTTGTTGTAGTTGTAGTAGTTGTTGTTGTTGTTGTAGTAGTAGTAGGAGAAGCAGTAGCGGCAGAAGCATTAGTACTAGTAGCAGTAGTAGTAGCAGTGGTAGTTGTAGAACTCGTAGTAGTAGTAGCAATAAAAGTAGTAGTTGTTGTAATAGTTGTATGAATAGCAGTAGTAGTAGTAGTAGTAGTTACAGTAGTGGTAGTGGCAGTTGTTGTAGCTAGAAGTTTAGTAGTAGTAGTCACAATAGTAGCAGGACTGGTAGTTGCAGCAACAATAGTAGTAGTAGTGGTGGTGGTAGTAGTAGTAGCAGTAGTGCTAGGAGGAGTAGATGGACTTGTAGTAGCCGCAGTAGTCGAAGTAGCAATAGGAGAAATAGTAATAGTAGCTGCAGTAGTATCAGTAGTAGCAGTGGTAGTAGTAGCAGCAGAAGTAGTAGTAGTAGTTGTTGTTGTTGTCTCTATAGTAGCAGCAGCCGTACTTGTTGGAGTAGTAGTAATAGTAGTAGTTATAGTGATGGTAGTAGTAATAGCATTAGCAGTTGTAATAGTTGTAGTAGTAGTTGTTGTAGTGCTAGTAGTAGTAGTAGTAGCAGTAGTAGTAGTGATAGTAGAAGTGGCAATAATACTATTAGTAACAGTAGTAGTAGCAATAGTTGTAGCAATAGCAATAGTAGCAGGAGCAGTAGTAGTAGATGTTGCAATATTAGCAGTTGCAGCCGAGTAGTAGTAGTAGTCGTAGTAGTTATTGTTGTAGCATTAACAGTAGCAATAGTAGTAGCAGCAGTAGTAGTAGTTGTAGCAGTAGCCTTAGTAGTAGGAGTTGTTGTAGTATTAGGAGTAGCAGGAGTAGTAGTAGTAGCAGTAATAGTAGGAGCAGTACTTGTTGTGGTGGCAGTAATAGATGTGGCAGTAATAGTAAGAGTACTAGCAGTGGCAGCAACACTAGTAGCAGTAGTAGAAGTTGTAAGTAGTAGTAATAGTAGTAATATTTGAAGTAGTAGCAGTTATAGTAGTAATAGTAGTAGTATCAATTATGGTAGCCACTGTAGTAGCAGTAGCAGTAGCAGTAGCAGTAGCAGTAGTAGTAGCAGTAGTTGTAATAGTAGCATAGCAGTAGGGGTAGTTGTAATAGTAGCAGTAGTAGCAGTGGTTGTAGCAGTAGTAGTAGGAGTACTAGTACCAGCAGTAGTACCAGTAGTAATAGTAGTTGAAGTAGTAGTAGTAGTGACGGTAGTAGTAGTAATATTAGCAGTAGTAGTAATAATAGTTGTGGTAGTAGCATTAGTAGTAGTAGTAGTAGTAGTAGTGTAGTAGTGTAGTAGTAGTAGTAGTAGTAGTAGTGTAGTAGAATTAGTAGAAGCTGAAATAGTAGTTGTTGTAGTTGTAGCAATAGTAGTGGTGGTGGTGGTGGTAGTAGTAGCAGTAGCAGTAGTAGTTGTTGTTGTAGTAGTAGTAGTAGTAGTAGTAGGAGTAGGAGTAGGAGTAGAAGTAGTAGGTAGCTGTAGTAGTTGTTGTAGTTATACTAGTAGTAGTAATAGTAGTAGTATTAGTAGTAGTTGGAGTAGTAGTAGTAGTGGTAGGAGTAGTAGTAGGTTTAGCAGTAGTAGTAGTAGTAGCAGCAGTAGTAATAGTAGTAGTAGTAGTAGTAGCAGGAGCGGCAGTAGCAGTAGTATAAGTAGAAGCATTAGAAGTAGTAGAAGCAGTGGGTGTAATAGTAGTAGTAGTAGTAGTAGCAGTAGAAGTAGTAGTAGTAGTAGGAGGAGGAGGAGGAGTAGTAGTAGTAATTATAGTAGCAGTAGCAGTACTAATAATCATAGTATTAGTAAAAATAGTAGTTGTTGGGGGTAGAAGTAATAGTATTATAAATAGTAGTAGTTGCAATAGTAGTAGTTGCAATAGTATTAGTAATCATAGTAGTAGTAGTAGTAGTAGTAATAGTAGTAGCCGTAGTAGTAGTAGTAATAGTGTAGTAGTAGTTGTTGTTGTTGTAGTAGTAGCAGTAGTAATAGTAGTAGTAGTAGTAGAAATAGTAGTAGTAGTCATAGAAGTAGTAGTAGTAGCAGTAGCAGTAGTAGTAGTAGTAGTAGTAGTAGTAGTTATAGTAGTGTTAGTAGTAAAAGTAGTTGTGGTAGTAGTGGTGGTAGTAGAAGCAGTAGTCGTAGAAGTACAAGTAGCAATAATAGTTGTAGTTGTAGTAGTAGCAGCTACTGTAGCAGTGGTACTAGTTGTAGTAGTAGAAGTAGGTATTGTTGTTTTCGTTGTACAAGTAGTAATAATACTCGTAGTAGTAGTAGTAGCGGTTGTCATAGTAGTAGCTGTTGTGGTTGTTGTAAGAGCAGTAGTTGTAGTAGTAGTTGTAAGGGCAGCAATAATAGTAGTAGTAGTAGTAGTCGCAGAAACTATAGTTGTAGCGGCACTAGTAGTAGCGACAACTGCAGTAGAGGTAGTGGTGTTGCTGTAGTAGTTGCTATCGCAGTAGTAGTAGTAGCAGCAGCAGCAGTATTAGCAATAATAGTAGTAGTAGTAGTAGCAGTAGTAGCAGTTGTACTAGTTGTAGTTATTGTAGTAGTATTATTAGTAGCAGCAGTTGTACTAGTTGTAGTTATGGTAGTAGTAGTATTAGCTGAAGTTGTAGTTAGAATAGTAGTTGTAGTTGCAGGAGTTGTAGTAGTAAAAGTAGTAGTAGTAAATTTAGAAGCAATACAAGTAGTTATAGTCGAGCAGTACTAGTAGTAGTAGTTGGAGTAGTGGTACGAGTAGCAGTTGAAGTAGTATAGTGGCAATAGTTGTAGTAACAGTAGCAGCAGCATCAGGTGTAGTAGAAGTAACAGCAATAGAAGCAGTAGAAGCAGTAGCTGTAATAGTAGTAGTAGTAGTAGTAGTCGTAGGATTAGTAGTGGTTGTTGTAATTACAGTAGCAGCAGTAGTACAAATAATAGTTGTATTAGTAATAATAGTAGTTGTAGGAGTAGTAGTAATAGTATTATTAACAGTAGAAGTAGTAGTAATAGTAGTAGTAGGAGTAGTAGTAATTGCAGTAGCAGCAATAGTGCAAATAATAGTAGTATTAGTAATAATAGTCCTTGTAGGAGTAGTAGTAATAATATTATTAATGGTAGTAGTTGCATTAGTATTAGTAATAGTAGCAGTAATAGTAGCAGTACTAGTAGTAGTAGTATTGGTAGCAGCTATAATAGTTGTAGCAGTAGTCGTTGCAACTGTAGTTGTAGCAGCACTGGCAATAGCGGCAACAACAGCAGAGGTAGTAGTGTTGTTGTAGTAATTACTGTAGCAGTAGCAGTAGCAGTAGTAGCAGCAGCAGCAGCAGCAGTAGTTGTTGTTGTTGTTGTTGTAGCAGCAAAATTCGTAGTAGAAGTCATACTTGTGTTAGCCGTAGCAGTAGTAGTGGCAATAGTTGTTGTTGTAGTTATAGTAGTTGTAACAGTAGCTGTAGTAGTCATAGTAGTACAAGTAGCAGAGACAGTAGTAATAGTAGTTGTAGTAGTAGTAGTAGTAGAATTGGTAGTAGTAGCAGCAGCTGTAGCTGTAGTACTAGTAGTAGTAGCTGAAGTAGCTGTTGTTGTTGTCATAGTTGTAGTGGTCGTAATACTCGTACTAGCAGTAGTTGGGGTTATCGTAGTAGTAATAGTAATAGTTGTTGTAAGAGCAACAGCAGCAGCAGTAGTTGTAAGAGCAGTTGCAATAGTAGTAACAATAGTAGTAGTAGTTGTCGCAACTAATGTAGTTGTAGCAGCACTAGTAGTAGCGACAACAACAACAAAGGTAGTAGTGTTGTTGTAGTAATTACTGTAGCTGTAGTTGTTGTTATTGTAGCAGCAGCAATAGCAGTTGTAGTAGAAGCAGCAGTAGTGGCAGTTGTTGTTGTTGTTGTTGTAGCGGCAAAATCAGAAGTAGCAATAGTAGCAGTCTAGTTGTGGTAGCCATAGCAGTAGTAGTGACAGTAGTTGTTGCAGTAGTTATAGTAGTTGTAGCAGTAGTTGTAATAGTTGTAGTAGCCGTTGTATTAGTAGTAGCAGAAGAACTAGTTGTTGTAGCACTAGTAGTAGTAATAGTATTAATAGTTGTAGTAGTAATAATTTTAGTAGTAGTAGAAGCAGTAGTGGCTGTAGTTGCAGTAGTAGTAGCAGTAGTAGTACTAGTTGTAGTTGCAGTAGCAGTAGTAGTTACAGTATTAGCAGTTGTAGCAGTAGTAGCTACTGCAGTAGTATGAGTAGAAGTAGTAATAGTTAAAGTTGTAGTAGTAGTTGTAGTAGTAGTAGCAATAGTTGTAGCAGCAGTAGTAGTAGTGGTAGTAGTAGGAATAGTAGTAGTTGTAGTAGTAACAGAAGTAGTAGTTGCAGCAGCTTTAGGTGTAGTAGTAGTGGCAGTAGCCATAATAGTAGTTGCAGTAGTTGTATTAGCAGCAGTAGTAGCAGCAATGGTAGTAGTAGTAGCGATAGATATAGCAGAAATAGTAGTAGTAGTAGCACTAGTAGCAGTAGTAGCGATAGTAGTAGTGGAAGTAGTTGTAGCAATAGTGGCAACAGTAGAAGAAGTAGGGGTAGAAGTAGTAATAGTTGTAGTAGTAGTAGCAATAATTATAGTTGTAGCGATAGTAGTAGTAGCAGCAGTCGTAGTCGTAGGAAAAGTAGTTGTACTTGTTATTATGGGAAAAGTAGTAATAGTAGTCGTGGCAATTGTAGTTGTAGTGGTAGTAATAGTAATAGTAGCAGTAGTTGAAGTAGCAGTCATAGCAGAAGTAGTAGTAGTTGTTGTAGTACTAGTCATAGTTATTATATCAGTAGCAGTAGTAGTAGTAGCAGCATTCGTAGTACTATCAGATGTAGTACAACTAATAGTGGTGGCAATGGAAGTAGTGGCAGTAGTACCAGTAGTCGTAGCAATGGTAGTCGTAGCAAAAGTAGTAGTATAGTTGCAATAGTAGCAGCAGCAGAAGTAATAGTGGTAGTAGTAGTAGTAGTAGTAGTAGTAGTAGTAGTAGTAGTAGTAGTAGTAGTAGTAGTAGTAGTAGTAGTAGTAGTAGTAGTAGTAGTAGTAGTAGAATTAGTAGTAGTAGCAGCAGTAGTAGTATTGATAGGCTTAGTAATAGTAACAATATTAGCAATATTAGTGGCAGTAGTAATAGTAATAGCGATAGCAACAGTAGTAGTAGTAGTAGCGACAGCAGAAGTAGTTGTAGTAGAAGTATTAGCAGCAACAATAGTAGTAACAGTAGCAGTTGTCGTAGTAGTAGTAGCAGCAACAGTAGTAGTAGTAGTACCAGTAGTAGTACTAGAAGTTGTAGCAGCAACAATAGAAGTAGCAGTAACAGTAGTAGTTGTAGTAGTAGTAGTAGTAGCCATAGCAGTTGTATTAGTTGTAGTTGTAGCAACGACAACTGCAAAAGCATTAGTCGCAAGAGTTAGGGTAGGAGTAAGGGTTGGAGATGTAACTCTACTAGTAGTAGTTGTTGTAATTTAGTAGTAGTAGCAGTAGTAGTAGTGGTAGTAGGAGGTGGAGGAGGAGGAGTAGTAGTAGTAATAGTTGTAGCAGAAGTAGCAGTAGTAGTGGTAGTAGTATTAATGGAAGTAGAGTAGTAGTCGTAGTAGTAGTAGGAGGAGGAGGAGGAGGAGGAGTAGTTGTAGCTGTAGGAGTAGTTGTTGTTGTAGTCGTAGTAGTAGTAGCAGTAGAAAAGGTAGTTGTAGTAGTATTAAGTGCTGTAGTAGTAGTTGTAGTAGTAGCAGCTATAGTAGTAGTAGTAGCAGTCATAGTAGTGGTAGTAGCAGGAGAAGTGCATGTCGAAGTAGTATTAGTAGTAGTTGTTGTAGTAGTAGCATAATATTAGTTGCGGTAGTAGTAGTAGCAATAGTAGTAGAAAAAGTGATAGTAGAAGTAGCCGTAATAGGACTAATAGTAGTAGTTATTGTAGTAATCGCTGGAGTAGTAGTTGCAATAGCAGCAGTAATAGTAGTACTAGTAGCAGTAGTATTAATAGTAGTAGTAGTTCATGTTGTAGTAGTAGTGTTGTAGTAGAATTAGAATCAGGAATGGAAAGAGGAGTAGTAGTAGTGGTAGTAGTAGTAATAGTAGTAGCATTAGTTGTAGTAGTAGTAGAAGTAGTAGTAGCAAAAGTTATTATAACTGTAGTAGCAATAGTAGTAGTAGTAGTTGTAGTAGTAGTAGTATCATGAGTAGCAGTAGTAGTGTAAGTTGTAGTAGCTGTAGTTATTGTAGTAGCAATAGTAGTAGCAATATCACAAGCAGAAGTAGTCTCAGTAGCAATAATGGTAGTAGTAGTAGTAGTAGCAGTAGTCTCGATAATAGTAGTAGTAGCCGCCGTGGTTACAATAGTAGTAGTTGCAGCAACGGTAGTAGTAGCAATAATAGAAGTAGTGGCGGTAGAATTAGGAGTAGCTGTAGTAAAAATAGTGGTAGCAGTTCCAGTAGTAACAGCTGCAGTAGAAGTCGCAAGAGTATTAATAGTAGCAGCAGCAGAAGTTGGACTTGCAGTGCTAGTAGTAGGAGTAGCAGAAGTAGTAGTGGTAGTAGTAGTAGCAGTAGCGGTATAAGAAGTTGCAGTAACAGTAGTAGTACTTGTAGTAATAGTAGTTATAGCAAGAGCAATAGTAGTGGTAGCAGTTGTATTTGTTTGTGTAGTAGTAGTTTTAGAAGTTATAGTCGTAGTAGTAGTAGCTGTAGTAGTAGCAGCAGCAATAGTAGTAGTACTAATAGTTGGAGTAGAAGTAGTCGCTGTAGTAGTAGTTGCAATAGTAGTACCCGTATTAGTAACAGTAGTAGTAGAAGCAATAGTAGCAGAAGTTGAAGTTGTAGTAAACAAGGTAGTTGCATTTGTAGGAGTTGTAGCAGTAGTCATCTTAGGTGTAGCAAAAGCGGTAGTAGTGATCGCTGTTGATGTAGTTGTAATACGAGTAGCTATAGCACTAGTACTAGTAGTAGTAGCAAAAGTAGTGGTAGTAATCGGAGTAGTACTAGTAGTAGCAGTAGGAGTTGCAGTGGTAGTAGTAGTAGGAGTAGTAGTAGGAGTAGTAGTAGTAGTAGTAGTAGTAGTAGCAGCAGTAGTAGTAGAAGTAATCATAGTAGGAGTATTAGTAGTAGTAGTAGAAGTAGCAGTAGTAGTTGTATTGGTAGTAGTAATAGGAGTAGTTCTAGGAGTGGTATTACTGCTCTCGAAGTAGTTATAGTTGTAGTGTATTAGTACTAGCAGTAGTTGTGGTCGAAGAGGTAGTAGTAGCAGTAACAGTAGTAGTTCCAGCAGTAGTAGTATTAGCTGTTCCGGTAGTAGTAGAAGTATCATAGTAGTACTAGTGGCAGGGGTAGTGTTAGAAGTAGTACTAATAGTAGTGGTAGTCATAGAAGTAGTAGTAGGAGGAGTAGTAGTAGGAGGAGTAGCAATAGCAGAAGTAGAAGTTGGAGTAAGCGTAGTAATAGTTGTCATTGTAGCAATAGCAGTAGTAGTTGTCCGTAGCATTGTTAGAAGTAGTAGTAGTAGTTCCAGTAGCAGCGGCAGATGTAGTAGCAGTGGTAGCAAAAACAATAGTGGTATGAGCTACTGTTGTAGTAGTTGGAGTAGCTGTAGTAGTTGTTGTTGTAGTAGAAGCAATAGCAGCAGTAGTAGCTGTAGTAGCGATAGCTTTGGTAGTAGTAAAAGTAGTTGTAGTAGTAGCAGCATTAGTAGTAGTAGTTGTTGTTGTTGAAGAATAGTAGTAGTATTAGCAGTTGTAGCAATAGCAGTGGCATAAGTAGCAGTAGTAGAAGCAGTAGTTGTAGTAATAGTAGCAGAAGTAGTGGTTCGAGTAGTAGTAGTTGTTGTTGTAGTTGCAGAAGTTGCAATATTAGTAGCAATGGTAGTAGTTGCAGTTGTAGCAGTACAACAGCAGAAGTAGTTGGAGTAGAAGTAGCTGTAGTAATAGTAGGAGTAGCAGTAGTAGTGGCAGTAGTAGTAGCAGTAGTAACGGTAGTAGTAGTAGTAGAAGCAGCTGTAGTAGCAGTAAGAGTGGTAGTTGTCGTAGCAGTAGTAGGAGTGGTAATAGTAGTAGTAGTATTAGGAGTGAGAGTAGTAGTAGTAGTATTGGTAGTAATAGTCGCAGTTGTGGAAGTAGTAGGAGCGGTAGTTGCAATCGTAGTTGTAGTTGTGGCTGTAGCAGAAGTCACAATAGTAGTAGTAGCTGTAGCAGAAAAAGGAGTAGCATTAGTAGTAGTAGTGGTGGTAGTAGTAATAGTAGTTGTAGCAGCAGTAGTAGTAGCAGTAGTGGTACTATGAGGAATAGTTGCCGTAGAAGTAGCGGTAACAGCAATAGTAGCCACTACAGTAGTAGTAGTGACTGTTGTAATAGTAGTTGTGGTAGTAGTTATTGGTGAAGAAGTTATAGTAGTAGTACTAGGATTAGCTGTAGGAGCAGGAGGAGTTGAAGTTGTAATAATAGTAGTCGGAGTAGTTGGAGTAGTAGTACTAGTTGGAGTAGGAGTAATAGTAGCAGTAGGTTAGCTTTAGTAGTAGTTGCAGCAGTAGTTGTAGCAGAGGTAGTAGGAGTAGTAATAGCAGAAGTAGCAATAGTAGCAGTAGTTATAGTCATAGCAGTAGCAATGTAGTAGTAGTTGTTGTAGGAGAAGCAGCAACACTAGCAGTAATAGTAGAAGTAGTAGCAGTCGTAGTCGGAGTAGCAGTGGTACGAGTAGTAGTAGTGGAAGTATTAGCTATTGTAGTAGTAGGTGTAGTTGTAGTAGTAGTAGTGATAGTAATAGTCAATGTAGTTGTAGCAGTAGTAGCAATAATAGTAGTTGTTGCAATAGTAGTACGAGGAGTAGTAGCGTTACTAGTAACGGTAGTTGCAGCAGCAGCAATAGCAGTAGCAGGAGCAACAGCAGTACTAGTAGGCGGAGGAGGAAGTGGGGGAGGAGTAGTAGTATAAGTAGTTGTGGGAATAGTAGCTATAGCAATACTACTAGGAGCAGTAGTCGTAGCAGTAGCAATAATAACAATAGTAGCAGAAGTAGTAGTAGTAGTTATAATACTAGTAGTAGGAGTAGTAACAGTAGTTGTAGTAGCTGTAGTATTAGTAGCAGCTGCAGTAGTAGCATTAGTTGCAATAGCAGTAGTAGCAGTAGCAGTAGTAGTACAATTACTAGTCGTAGTAGTACTGGAAGTAGCAGTAGTAGTAGCAGTAGTTGGACTATAAGAAGTAGTAGTAGTAGTAGTAGTAGTAGAAATGGTAGCTATAGTAGTAGCGACAGTAGTAGTAGTAGCAGTAGTCATGGCAGTGTAGTACAAGTTGTAGCAGTAGTAATAGTAGTAGCCGTAGGAGTAGAAGTAGTACTAGAAGTAGTAGTTGTAGCAGTGGTGTAGTAGCAATAGCATTAGTAGTAGTAGTGGAGGTAGTAGTAGTTGTAGTTGTAGCAGTCGCAGTGGAAGTAGTAGTAGTAGTAGTAGTAGTAGTAGTAGTAGTAGTAGTAGTACTAGTAGAAGTAGTAGTCATTGTAGTAGTAGTTGTAGTAGTAGTCATAGTAGCAGTAGTAAGTGTTGTAGAAGTCATAGTAGTAGTATGAGGAGGAGGAGGATGAGGAGGAGGAGGAGGAGTAGTAGTAGTAATAGTAGTTGTAGGAGTAGTAGTAGTTGTAGGACGAGGAGGAGAAGTAGCAGCAACAGCAGTAGTAATAATAGTAGTAGTAGTAGTAGTTGGATTGGTGGTGGTAGTAGCAGTAGTTGCAGTAGTAATAACAATCGTAATTGTAGTAGTAGTATCAGTAGCACCATTGTGGCAGTAGTAGCAACAGTAGTAGTAGTAGCAGTTCTAGGTAGTTGCAGCAGCAGCAGTATTAGTAAATGTAGTAGGAGTGGTAGTAGTAGTTGTAGTAGTAACAGCAATAGTGGTAGCAGCACGAGTAGTAGTAGCAATAGTGAAAGAACTAGTAGTTGCAGTAGCAGTACAAGTAGTAATAATAGCAATTGTCATAATAGTAGTAGCAGCAGTAGTAGTAGTTATTATTTTCTTTAGTAGTAACAATGCTATAACAGCAGCAGCAGCAGTAGCAGTAGTAGTACTACTACTAATACAACTTCTACTACTACTACTACTGTTACATTTACTACTACAACTACTACAACAACTATTACTACTACTATGGCTCCTCATCTTACTACTTTTACAACAACTACTACTGCTACTACTACAACTACTACAACAACTACTGCTACTATTACTACTACTACTATTACTATTATTACTACTACTACTATTAATATTACTACTGCTACAGCAACTACTACTATTTCTACTATTACCACTTCTTCTGTTTCTACTACTACTACTACTACTACTTATGTTACTACTATTATTGTTACAACTACTTCTTCTTCTACTGCTACTACTACTGCTGCTGCTATTACTAATTCTACTACTACTACTGTAGCAACTACCACAACGGCTACTACCACTATTGCTACTACTATTATCGCTACTATTACTACTACTGCCTCTGCTACTAATGCTACTGCCACTACTACTGCTGCTATAGCTACGACTTCTATTGCTACTTCTACTACTCCTACTACTACTAATACTTTTCCTACTATTCCTACTACAAATGCGTCTACTACTACTGCTCCTACTACTCCTACACCTACTACTATTACTACTTATACTACTACTACAACAACTACTAGTAACCCTGCAACTACTGCCACTACTGCTACTACCGCAACTACTACAATAATAACTACTTCTGTTCCGGCTACTACTGCAACTCCAACTACTACTACTACTACTACTACTACTACTACTACTACTACTACTACTACTATTAATACTACTACTACTACTTCAACTACTACTACTCCTCCTCCTCCTACTGCACCTACTGCACCTACTGCACCTACTGCTACTACTACTACTCGTATACCAACTACTACACCTAGTACTACTTCTGCTACTTGAACAAATACTATTACTACTAGTTCAATGATTGCTACCGCTACTACTGCTACAACTACTACCACTAATGTTACTCTACTACTGCTACTACAACTACAACCACTACTACAACAACTACCACTATCATGACTACAACAACTCCTGCTACTAATACTACTACTGCCACTGCTACTACTGCTCCAGCTATCACCTATACTACTCCTGCTAATCCTACTACAACAACACTACTACTACAACTATTGCTACTAGCACTACTACAACCCCAACAAGTACTACTATTCCTACTACTAACAGTACAACTACTACTACTTCTACTATAGCTACTTCTGCTACTACTATTGCTGCTATTGCAACTACTACTACTTCTACTACTACTACTACTACTACTACTACTACTACTACTACTAGTAAAATTACGATTATTATTACTACTACTACTACTACAACAAATTATACTACTATGTCTCATCGTATCACTACAACTACCACTTGTACTACTACTACTAGCACTACGACTACTACAACAACAACAACAACTACTACTACTACTATTACTACTACAACTACAACACTACTACTGCAATTACTTCTACACCAACTACTACTACTACACCAACTACTATACTACTACTACTACTAGTACAACAACAACTACTACTATTACTACTACTTCTAGGGCTCCTACTACTACTACTACTACTACTACTGCTACTACTACTATTACTATAACTTCTACTACCGCTACCAGTACTACTACTATTACAGCTACTACTCCTATTGCTACTGTTACAACTACTACTACTACTAATACTACCATTACTACTTCTGCTACTACTACTACTGCTACTACTGCTGCTACTACTACTTCTTCTGCTACTCCTACTATTAGTCCTTACTATTACTACTGCTTCTCTTGCTACGTCAACTCCTGCTATTCCTATCACTGCTCCTACTTCTACTATGACTACTATTACCCCTACTACTACTACTACTACCACCACCACCACCACCACCACTACTACAACAACTAGTACCAATCCTACATCTACTACTACTACCATTAGTACTACCACTTCTACTTCTACTAGTACTACTACTACTAATACAATTACCACTTCTGGTACTACTATTATGACTACGACAACTACCCTGACAACTACAACTATTACTACTACTGTAACTACTACTCATATAATAGGTACTACTACTACATCAACAACAACAACTAATACTAAAACTACTAATACTACTGCAACTAATACTAATACTACTATTACTACTACTACTCCTACTACGACAACTACTATGAATACCACTACTACGATTACTACTACTACAACTACTACAACTACTATTGCTACTACTACTACACTACTGCTACAATTGCTACTGCTGGCACTACTACTACAACAACTACTAATATTACTACTACTATTATTCCGCCTACTACTACTACAACAACAACAACTACTACTACTACAACTACTACTCGAACTATTGTGATTTCTATTGCCGCTATTACTTCTACTGCTACTACCACTTTTGCAACTGCCACTACTGCTACTACTTCTACTGCTATTACGACTACTACTACTACTACTACTTCTATTGCTACTCTTACTACTCCTCCTCCTACTACTACGACTCCTACTACTACATTTACAAATACTACTGCTCCTACTATGTCACCTAGTCTTACACCAACTCCTATTTGTACTACTACAACTACAACTACTACTACAACTACTGCTGCTTCTACTACTGCTACGATTGTTACTACTAGAGTTACTGCTACTGCTACTTCTGCGACTACTGCCACTACTGATACTACTACAACCACTATAACTCTCGTTGCTGCTAAAGCTACAACTCCTAGTACTAGTAGTAGTACTACGACTACTACTGCTACTACTACTACTACTACTTCTACTACAACTACAACTACTACTTCTCCACCACCTCCTATGACTACTACAACTACCGCTCTTGCTGCTACTACAACTAGTACTACTACTACAATTACTCATGCACCAACTCCTACTCCCAAAACTACACCACTACTACTACTAAAACTGCTACTTTTGCTACTAGTGCTATTGCTGCTACTAATACTACTATTACTACGACTAGTACTACTCCTCCTACTACTACTACTGTGACACTACTATGACTGCTGCTACTACTACCGCAACTACTACTACTACTACTACTACTACTACTACTATTACTACTATTACTCCTCTTACTACTAGTTCTATTATTACAACTACTACAGCTACTACCACTACTACTCCTCATAGTACTACTAGTACTAGTACTACTACTTTTGCGACAATTACTACTAGCACCACAGCCGCTTCAGATACTCCCACTCCAACTTCAACTCTGACTCTTACTACTATTCCAAATACTACTACTTCTACTACTGCTACTATGACTTCTACTGCTACTACTACTACTACTACTTGAACTACTACTACAACCGCTACTACTATAGCTTCTACTACTACTACTGTTACTACAACGACAATAATAACTACTGCTACTGCTACTGCTGATACTGATACTACTGTTACTACAACGACAATAATAACTACTGCTACTAGTACTCCTATTATAACTACTACCACTACTGTTACTACTGCAACTACAGCTACTGCTGCTGCTGCTGACTCTGTGCCTACTACTCCAACTGCTCTAACTATTGCTATTGCGGCCACTCCTACTACTTCTACTATTGTACTACTACTACTCATATTACCACTGGTACTCTAACTCCTACGACTATAACTAGTACTAGTACTAGTACTGCACTACTACTCCTACTCCTATTATTGTTACTACTACTATACCTACCAGTACTACTACTACTACAACAACTCGTACTGCCACTCCTACTCCAACTCCAACTTGTTCCACTACTCTGACAGCTACATCTACTACAACTAACACTACTCCTACTACTATTGCAACTACTTCTACTATTGCTTCCACTACAACCGTTGCTGCTACTACTACTACTTCAGTTACTACTATTACCGCTATTACTCCTATTGCTGCCACTACTACTACTACTACTAGTACTACTGCTACAACAACAACCCCTATTGCTGTTGCTACTACTATTACTACTTCGATTACTAGTACAACTGCTACTACTCATACTTCGATTACTTCTACTACTGCTACTACTATTGCAATTACTTCCACTACTGCTACTACTACGACACCAACTACTATTACTACTACTACTACGAGTACAACAACAACGACTACTACTGCTACTTCTAGAGCTTTTACTACTGCTACTACTGCTGCTGCTACTTTTAGTACAACAACTACTACTATTACCACTACTACTACTACTGTTACAACTACTACAGCTACTACTACTTTGAATACAACTACTGCTACTACTACTACTATTACTACTTCTACTACCGCTACTACTTCGGCTACAGCTACCACTGCTACTACTACTACTACTACAATTACTACAACTACTACTACTACTTTTACTGCCACACCTACTATTACTCATACTATTACTATGACTACTCCGACTATTACTACCTCTACTCCTACTTTTAGAATGACTACTACTACCCCTACTACTGCTACTACTACTGCAACTACTACTACTACTCCAACCAACACGATTCCTACTGCTGCTACTACTACTACTAGTAGCACTACTACTTCTACTTCTACTACTAATACTATCAATACAATTACCACTTCTCCTACTACTACTACTACTATAAGTACTACAACTACTCTAACAATAACAACAACAACTACTACTGTAACTACTACTCGCATAACTGGTACTACTACTACGTGAACAACAACAACTAATACTACTACTACTACTACTACTAATACTAACGCTACTACTACTACTACTACTACTACTACTACTATTGCTACTACTACAACTATCGCTACCACTACTACACTACTGCTACAACTGCTACTACTAGCACTACTACTACTACAACAACTACTACTACTATTACTACAGCTAATACTGCTGCTACTCCTACAACTACCACTACTGCTGCTGCTGCTGCTACTACTACTCTTACTACTACTACTACTAATACAACTCCTACTGCTACTACTTCTACTAATACTACAGCTACTACTGCTACAACTCATAGAGCTGCTACTACTACTCTACTACTACTAATACAACTACTACTGATACTAACACTTCTAGGACTACTACTACAACAACTACTCTTACTATTCCTCCTCCTACTACCACTACAACTACCACTGCTACTACTACTGCTGCTGCTACCCATGCAACTACGACGACTCCAACTCATACTCCTACTACTCCTACTACTACTTCTACAACTACGACCACTACTACAACAACAACTATTACTACTATTATTCCTTTAACTACTACTTCAACAGCTACTTCTACTACTATCATTACTACTACTACTACTACTACTACTACTACTACTACTACTGTTACAACTACTACTCCAACTACTGTGACTTCTACTGCCACTATTACTTCTACTGCTACTACCAGTACTACTACTGCCACTACTACGACTACTTCTACTTCTATTGCTACTACTACTGCTATTGCTACTACTACTGCTGCTACTGCTACTGCTACTCCTACTACTCCTTCTACTACATTTACTACTATTGCTGCTCCAACTATAACACCTACTGCTACACCTACTCCTATTTGCACTACTACAACTACAACTACTATTACAACTACTTCTACTACTACTACTGCTGCTACTAGAGCTACAACAACTACTACTACTACGAGCTACTGCTACTACTGTTGTTTCTGCTACTACTACAGCCACCACTACTGCAACTGCTACAACTACAACCACTACAACTACAACCACTACAACTACAACCACTACAACTACTACTGCTACTACAGCTACAACTCCTAGTACTAGTACTATTGCTACTGCTACTACTATTACTAAGATTCCTACTACTACTATTACTTCTACTACTACTCCTACTTCTCCTCCTCCTCCTATGACTACTAAAACTACCACTATTGCTACTACTACTACTACTCGTACTACTGCTACAACTACTACTCATGCCCCAACTCCTACTCCCAAAACTACACTTGCAACAACTACTACTACTACTACTTCTGCTACTATTGCTGCTGCTACAACTACTACTATTACTAATACTAGTACTACTACTCCTACTACTACTACTACTGCTGCTACTGCTACCACAACTACCTCTACTACTACCACTACTTGTACTACTACAACTATTACTACTACAACTCCTTCTATTACTAATACTATTACTACAAGTACTGTAGCTACTACAACTACTACTGCTACTACTGCTACTACGGCTAACACTATTAGCACTACAACTACTTCTGCTACTACAACTCCAACTCCAAATCTGACTCCTACTAGTGTTCCAAAAATAACTACTTCTACCACTGCTACTACTACTACTACTTCAACAACTACTACTACTGCTACTACTGCTGCTGCTGCGATAATAGTACTACTATTACTGCTACAACAACAACAAGTACTACTATTGCCACTACTAGTTCTACTACTATTGCTACTACTACTACAATTCTACTACAACTGCTACTACTCCAACAACCACAACTATTACTACTACTAATACTACTACTACTCCTACTACTGCTACTACTACAACTATAGCTACAACCACTACTTCTACTACTACTTCTACTAATACTACTGCTACTACTACTACAACTCCTACAACAACTACTACTACTACTACTAATAATACTACTACTATTGCTACTACTAGTTCTACATCTACTACTGCGACAACAACTCCAACTACTCCTCCCCCTACTACTACTACAACAACTACCACCACTACTACTACAACGACTACTACTGCTACTACTACTGATACAACTACAACAACTCCTACTCCTTCTTCTACTCTTACTACTACTTCTACAACTAAAACCACTAGTACAACAACAACAACAACTACTATTATTCCTCCTACTACTGCTACGACAACAACTACTTCTACTACTACAACTACTATGCCAAATATTGTGATTTCTACTACCACTATTAATTCTACTACTACTACCACTACTGCTACTGGCATTAATACTACAACTTCTACTGCTATTACTACTAGTATTGTTACTACTTCTATTGCTACTCTTACTACTCCTCCTCCTCCTACTACTAATACTCCTGCTACTACATTTACTACTACTGCTGCTCCTACTACAACACCTACTCCTACACCTACTCCTATTTGTACTACTACAACCACAACTACTACTACGACTACTTCTACTACTACCACTACTGCTACTACTGCTACTAGAGCTACCACTACTACTACTGTTGGTGCTGCTACAGCTGCAACTCCTAGTACTTGTACTAGTACGAGTACTACTGCTACTATTACTATGATTACCACCACTACTATTATGTCTACTACTGCTACTACTACTAATTTTCCTCCTCCTCTGCGACTGCTACAACTACCGCTATTGCTACTACTACTACTAGTACTACTGCTACAACTACTACTCATGCACCAACTCCTACTACCAAAACTACACCTAGAACAACAACTATTACTATTTCTTCTGCTACTGCTGCTACTACTGTGACACTACAACTACAGCTACTATTGCTGCCGCAACTACCTCTACTACAACTAGTACTCCTACTACTACTACTATTACTACTACTACTTCTACTACAACTAATACCATTACTACAACTACAAAAGCTACTACTACTGCTACTCCTCCTAGTATTACTACTACTACTGTTGCTACTACTGTGACTAGTACTACTAGTACTACTACTACTTCTGCTACCACTACTCCAACTCCAACTTCGACACCTACTACTGTCTAAATACAACTACTTCTACTACTCCTACTACGACTTCTACTGCTAGTACTGCTAAAACTACTTCTACTTC